>MEHQ01002825.1:182677-202788 GCA_008828725.1 Saccharina japonica | reverse complement strand
GGCGACGGCCCCTACTCCATCTTCCGCAAGGGTCGACTTCGTCTCCGGGTGAGTTGGGGGGTGCTTGAAAGGCCGCCGTTCGCCCGCCGTTCTCGGCTGCGCTCCCCTCACCACGCCCACGGCGAGCGCAGCAACGGTGATGCCGCCGTTTGCGGTGCCACTACCGCTGTCGCCGGCATCACCGCGGCCATCCACCGCGGCGCCCGCCACTGCTGCCGCCGCCGCCGCCGCCGCTGCCGAGTCGGCAAGAGCGGGCGGGGCAACGCTTCGACCGGGCGACGGCGCAAAAAACCCGGCCTTCTCGGTCCCGCACGGCACCGCCGCGCCCCCCGGGGCGTCTTTCGCAGACGCCCGCGCCTCTGATTCCGAAGAGGCCGAAGATGCGGAGAACGGTCCGAAGGATGTCGTCAGCGACGACGACACCTTGAGCCTATCCTTAAGCTCCTTCTTTCGCCTCTCCTGGTCCTGCAGCTCCTTCTCTCGCCGCTCCCGCTCCTGCCGGCCCGCTTCCGCCGCGCCCCTTTCCCGGTCTAGCCTCTCGGCAACCGCGTCCCTCTTCTCCCGCGCCCTCCTCGCCTCGAGCTCAGCCGGCGACAGCCTCGGCTCCGGGTCCAGCCGCGCGCCCGGCTGCAACGCCCCAGGCGGTTTGCTTGGGGGCACTTGCTTTGCTGCGGCGACGGTGGCGGCCGCAGCGGCGGCGGCAGCAGCGGTTTTATTCGCCGTTGCCGCCGCCGCCGCCATCGCCACCCGCGTCGGCCCCACCTCCGCCGAGGCACGTCTCCGGTGCTCCACGGCAGCAAGCCGGACAGTTTCAGCCTCGGCCGAGGCGCGCCTCCTGTGCTCCACAGCGGCGAGCCTAACAGTCTCGGAGCTTTCCACGTCCGCCAAGGCTTGCCGCCTCCGCTCTTCCACCTTGGCCGCGGCCGCTGCCGCCGCCGCCGCCGTAGCGGTCGCCGCCGTAGCCTGAGCCGTAGCCTGAGCCGTAGCGGCGGCCTGCGCCGCCGTCGCCGCGGTTTCCGCCCTAACCGCCCTCGACCTCCTCGCCTCCTCCTCCTCTTCGGCTAGCGCGGCGGCGGCCGCCTCCATCTCCGCCAGCCTTTCGGCTTCCGCACGCTCCGCCTGCGCCCTTGCCTGCCCCCGTGCTTTCGCCAAGGATAGCCGCCGAGCGCGCCTGATACGGTCTTCCCCTGCGGCCGAAGCGGCGGCCGCCGCCGCCGTCGCCGGTGACCCTGCACCAGCACCGACTAAAGAGGCTCCTGGTGCCGCCCCTGCTGCTTCCGCTGCTTCCAGCTCGCGCATCAGAAGCGCTCCCCCCTCCGACCCCACGCTGAACCTCTTCTCCTCTTCCAGGTTCGCTAGCCTTGCCGCCGCCGCCGCCGCCGCTTGCGCCGCTCGCGCCGACGGGACAGCGTGAACGGACTGCGACCCGGTTAACGGCGCGCCTTGCGACGCGGCTTGCAACGCGGCTTGAGCAGCCGCGGTGCCGCCCGCCGGCTGCTGCGGCCCCGCCCGGGACGACTGCGCCCCCCCCGGCGCTGCTCCCTGCTGCAGCGCCGCCCCCTGCTGCTGCTGCTGCTGGTGCTGCTGCTGCTGCTGCTGCTTCTGCTGCTGCTGGGCAGCCTGCGCCGCGCGCTGGTTTGCTTCTGATCGGCCGCTCCCGAATGCGATCCGTCGAGCCATCGCGCCCGCCTGCGCGTGCAGGACCTCGACGGAGGAAGACCCTCGCTTGTCCGGGAGCAGCGGCATTGGCATCGGCGGCATCGGCTGCACCTGGTGCTGCTGCCCCTGCTGCTGCTGCTGCTGCTGCTGCTGCTGCTGCTGCACCTGGTCCTTCTCGTTGTGCTGCTGCTGCGCGTTGTTCGCCTGCTGGATAGCGCTCGCCATGTCCGTGCTGGTCCTCGCGCTCGAGGACGCGCTCGAGAACGTCTTGAACATCCGCGACCCCATGCTGCTCGCCGTCGCCGGGGCCGTGTCTTTCGACGCGAGCGACTCGTTGCGCACGAACCCGATCGCCAAGCGCAGCGCCGCCGCCGTAGTTCCCGCCAGCCCCACCTCCTCACCCGTGCTACTCTCCACCGCCCCCGCTTCAGCAGTGGTAGCGCCTGCCGAGGACGTGCGAGTCCTCGGGCGAACTTGGCTGTCATCCGTATGGCTCCGTTCCCGGCTCGGACCCAGAGCGTGCACGGGGGAGCCCTCACCGATGGAGACCGCGCCCATGGAGGAGGCGTGCCCCTCGATGAGACTGTGGAGGGTATTTCGGTTTCGTGTCCGCTAGGGGAAAAAAAACAAAACAAACAAACAAACAAAGTAACGAAAAAGACAACAGAAACAAGAGACAAAAAAAAAACAGAAATAAAACGAGCAAAAGCGAGCGTGCAAAAACAGAAAGAGAGCGAAAAGGGGAAAAAGGAGAAAAGGAGAAAAGGAGAAAAGTAGAAAAACAAGAGGTGAGACAAAACTGGCAAAAGGGTCGTTTTTGGTATATTCGTCTTCACAACCAAAACGGTCCATACATGTCGGGACAGAGCGGTATCTAAAGCCAGTTGGTTGCCTCTCTTCGCCACCCACTAAAAAAAAGGCCGTGAAGCCTGGCCAACTCCCAGCCCTACTACTTATTGTTATTCATTGTTTTTGCAGGTTAGGAGCCTCGTGTTTCAACAGGGTATGAGCCTCATGCTATTACGCATGGAGCAACGTATTCATACCGATGTCGCTACTCGTACTCGCAGTCGTCCGACTCAGCCCAGTGTATAGCACGAACAGAACAGAAGAAGAAGCAAAATGGGAAGAGGGACTTGCATCGCCACCAGCAACAGCGCCCAGTAAACACACTCAACAGTAACCGAAAAGCGCCGCTTGAAGATAGGAAACCCCCTCCTATTATTACCCGCTCCCAGTGCGCAGTCCCGCCCGATTTCGCCGACGGGTACTCCACAAAATAAATGGTTCTTACATATCCGGACATGGCGGTATACCACAAACACACATGAAACACTAACCGAGCAACGCCGCTTGAACCTTGGAAACCCCCTGCCTCTCCCCCTTACCTGCTCCCAGTACGCGGTCCCGCCAGATTTTGCCGACGGGCATTCGGGACCCTCCTTCGTGTCAAAAGGAGTAAGAACCGGCGTCGGCCGTTTTGAAGGCTGGAGATGCTGCAATGCGTTCGCTGTTAGCTTCTGGGACACCCCCCCCCCCCCCGGCCCCCGGCCCCGCCCCAGATGCACCGCCACCAACCCCACCCCCACCACCACCACCACCACCACCACCGCCTCCGCCCCCTAATCGCCCCGAGTCTGCGGGGTGTTTGGGCAGCAGCTTGGACCCTCCCTTAAAGGGGCGCTGAGTGGAGGAGGACGGGCAGACGAGGCCGGGAGGAGGGGGGTACGGGGGGCGGGGGGGGGGTACTCATGTCGTGCACGAGGCCGTAAGTCGTTAATGGGCCCATAGGGATTAGGGGGGGGGGGGGTTGTACTCGATATTCTTGCATGGTCGACGTCAGTCAGTTAACCATTTTTGCTTGCCTCTGTAATTAGACAACCATTGACCACGCATCCCCTTTCTAGACGGGGGTCGGGGGGGGGGCGTGTGTGCTCATGTCGTGCATGGCCGTAGTCGTATGACCACGGATAAGGGGGGGGGTCCAGCCGTTCGCAGTTCGTGCATCGGCACTCTAGTAGCAACGTGAGTGGTGAAAAAAAGCGGCACAAAAAACAACACACGCAAACACGCACCTGCACCTGCACCTGCACCTGCACACAACAACAACACAACAAATTAAAAAGTCGTGTACCAAGTAGCCAAAAAAAAAAAAAAACTGCGGCAGGACTCCTTACAGCCATATATGCAACAGCGACCCTTCTTATCTTGTCGAGGAGGTCCGGTGGCGGAGATAGTGAGCGACACCATCTAGGCAGAAAATTATGAAAAAAATGAAAAAAAAAAAACAAAAAATCAGCCTGCTGCAGGTCTTACATCTGTCAGTAGCAAACCTTATCACCTCGTCCGGTTACGGTGGGTGAGGTAGCGGCACCATCGAGACGAGAAAAAAAAACACACACACAACTAAATAACTACACAATGAAGAATTATGAATAGATGAAATAACAAAATAACAAAATAACACAGATTGTCCGAGTATACTCGATACTCCGAGTATACTCGGAGTATCGAGTAATTTTCGTACTCCGAGTACTCTGAGTATTAGAGTACTGGTGGCCTAAATACTCGGAGTACTTGGAGTATGAGCAGTACTGAAGGCCCAAATACTCCGAGTACTGGGAGTATGAGCAGTACTTATACTCGAGTACAAGCAGCACTCGGAGTAAAAACATCTAAATTACTCGAAATACTATGTACGAGTATCGAGAGTATTGGACACCGAAATACTGCGAGTACACAAAGTACCTGAAGTATTTTTTTCTCGAAAATACTCTAATTATACTCCGAGGTAATGGGAGCATCTGTGAAGTTTTTAATGCCATAAACGCCAGTCACATGCTCCCAGGACCTGGGAGGAATGACGGCCGAGTCTTTGAAATTATGCAAAGATACTCCTAACTTACTTCACACTCCGAGTATACTCCGAGTATCGAGTACATTTCGGACTCCGAGTGCTTAAGAGTATTAAGAGTATTAGCAGCCTGAATACTCGGAGTACTTGGAATATGAGCAGTACTGAAGCCCATAATACTCGGAGTACAAGGAGTACCCGCAGTATCGGACCCCGAAATACTCCGAGTAAAGCAGTATCGAGAGTGTTCATACCCGAAATACTCCGAGTACGAGCAGTATCCGGAGTATCGAACCCCGAAATACTCCGAGTACACGAAGTACCTGAAGTAATTTATCTCCAATACTCGGGACTTTACTCCAAGGTACTCGGACAATCTGTGCAAAATTACTCGTAAATGAACACGAAAAATAAACGCCTGCCGCGGGTATTAGAACTACCAAACCTCCTCACCTCGTGCCCGGTTACGGTGGCGGGAATAACGGCACAACCGAGTCGGAAAAAACAAGTTATCAACAAAAAACGTCGAAACACCCTACATAGGCAGGCCCCCATACAACTAGCAAACCCGCTCACCTCGCCCGGGTGCGGTGGCGGAGATTACAGCACAATCGAATATAAAAACAAAAATGTGTTCAAAAACAAAAACAGTAAAACGCATGAGGCAGGCCTCCATACGTCTAGCAAACCCGCTCACCTCGCCGGGGTACGGTGGCGGAGACAAGGGCACCATCGAGTTCCCGGAGGAGGGACCGCGCCCACCCGCCCCCGCCCCTAACTGGCCCGTCCCGGCGGCTTGGTTAGGCGATGGCGCGTGCAGAGCCTCCTTCCGTCGCGAGTCTGGTCTTCGCAGCTTCGCCAGCGGCACGCCCAGTCGGTACTGGCCCCGATTTTCCGCCGGTGCCGGCTGTTGTTGCTGCTGTAGTTGCTGCTGCTGCTGGTGCTGTTGCAGCTGCTGCTGTTGGTGCTGGTATCGCCTGTCCCCCATGTCCATCGACCGTCCCGTAGGGTCGGACCGAGGCCTAACGGGGGGGGGGGGGGGGGGAAAGAAGAAAAANGGCGACGGCGCAAAAAACCCGGCCTTCTCGGTCCCGCGCGGCACCGCCGCGCCCCCCGGGGCGTCTTTCGCAGACGCCCGCGCCTCTGATTCCGAAGAGGCCGAAGATGCGGAGAACGGTCCGAAGGATGTCGTCAGCGACGACGACACCTTGAGCCTATCCTTAAGCTCCTTCTTTCGCCTCTCCTGGTCCTGCAGCTCCTTCTCTCGCCGCTCCCGCTCCTGCCGGCCCGCTTCCGCCGCGCCCCTTTCCCGGTCTAGCCTCTCGGCAACCGCGTCCCTCTTCTCCCGCGCCCTCCTCGCCTCGAGCTCAGCCGGCGACAGCCTCGGCTCCGGGTCCAGCCGCGCGCCCGGCTGCAACGCCCCAGGCGGTTTGCTTGGGGGCACTTGCTTTGCTGCGGCGACGGTGGCGGCCGCAGCGGCGGCGGCAGCAGCGGTTTTATTCGCCGTTGCCGCCGCCGCCGCCATCGCCACCCGCGTCGGCCCCACCTCCGCCGAGGCACGTCTCCGGTGCTCCACGGCAGCAAGCCGGACAGTTTCAGCCTCGGCCGAGGCGCGCCTCCTGTGCTCCACAGCGGCGAGCCTAACAGTCTCGGAGCTTTCCACGTCCGCCAAGGCTTGCCGCCTCCGCTCTTCCACCTTGGCCGCGGCCGCTGCCGCCGCCGCCGCCGTAGCGGTCGCCGCCGTAGCCTGAGCCGTAGCCTGAGCCGTAGCGGCGGCCTGCGCCGCCGTCGCCGCGGTTTCCGCCCTAACCGCCCTCGACCTCCTCGCCTCCTCCTCCTCTTCGGCTAGCGCGGCGGCGGCCGCCTCCATCTCCGCCAGCCTTTCGGCTTCCGCACGCTCCGCCTGCGCCCTCGCCTGCCCCCGTGCTTTCGCCAAGGATAGCCGCCGAGCGCGCCTGATACGGTCTTCCCCTGCGGCCGAAGCGGCGGCCGCCGCCGCCGTCGCCGGTGACCCTGCACCAGCACCGACTAAAGAGGCTCCTGGTGCCGCCCCTGCTGCTTCCGCTGCTTCCAGCTCGCGCATCAGAAGCGCTCCCCCCTCCGACCCCACGCTGAACCTCTTCTCCTCTTCCAGGTTCGCTAGCCTTGCCGCCGCCGCCGCCGCCGCTTGCGCCGCTCGCGCCGACGGGACAGCGTGAACGGACTGCGACCCGGTTAACGGCGCGCCTTGCGACGCGGCTTGCAACGCGGCTTGAGCAGCCGCGGCGCCGCCCGCCGGCTGCTGCGGCCCCGCCCGGGACGACTGCGCCCCCCCCGGCGCTGCTCCCTGCTGCAGCGCCGCCCCCTGCTGCTGCTGCTGCTGCTGCTGCTGCTGCTGCTGCTGCTTCTGCTGCTGCTGGGCAGCCTGCGCCGCGCGCTGGTTTGCTTCTGATCGGCCGCTCCCGAATGCGATCCGTCGAGCCATCGCGCCCGCCTGCGCGTGCAGGACCTCGACGGAGGAAGACCCTCGCTTGTCCGGGAGCAGCGGCATTGGCATCGGCGGCATCGGCTGCACCTGGTGCTGCTGCCCCTGCTGCTGCTGCTGCTGCTGCTGCTGCTGCTGCTGCACCTGGTCCTTCTCGTTGTGCTGCTGCTGCGCGTTGTTCGCCTGCTGGATAGCGCTCGCCATGTCCGTGCTGGTCCTCGCGCTCGAGGACGCGCTCGAGAACGTCTTGAACATCCGCGACCCCATGCTGCTCGCCGTCGCCGGGGCCGTGTCTTTCGACGCGAGCGACTCGTTGCGCACGAACCCGATCGCCAAGCGCAGCGCCGCCGCCGTAGTTCCCGCCAGCCCCACCTCCTCACCCGTGCTACTCTCCACCGCCCCCGCTTCAGCAGTGGTAGCGCCTGCCGAGGACGTGCGAGTCCTCGGGCGAACTTGGCTGTCATCCGTATGGCTCCGTTCCCGGCTCGGACCCAGAGCGTGCACGGGGGAGCCCTCACCGATGGAGACCGCGCCCATGGAGGAGGCGTGCCCCTCGATGAGACTGTGGAGGGTATTTCGGTTTCGTGTCCGCTAGGGGAAAAAAAACAAAACAAACAAACAAACAAAGTAACGAAAAAGACAACAGAAACAAGAGACAAAAAAAAAACAGAAATAAAACGAGCAAAAGCGAGCGTGCAAAAACAGAAAGAGAGCGAAAAGGGGAAAAAGGAGAAAAGGAGAAAAGGAGAAAAGTAGAAAAACAAGAGGTGAGACAAAACTGGCAAAAGGGTCGTTTTTGGTATATTCGTCTTCACAACCAAAACGGTCCATACATGTCGGGACAGAGCGGTATCTAAAGCCAGTTGGTTGCCTCTCTTCGCCACCCACTAAAAAAAAGGCCGTGAAGCCCGGCCAACTCCCAGCCCTACTACTTATTGTTATTCATTGTTTTTGCAGGTTAGGAGCCTCGTGTTTCAACAGGGTATGAGCCTCATGCTATTACGCATGGAGCAACGTATTCATACCGATGTCGCTACTCGTACTCGCAGTCGTCCGACTCAGCCCAGTGTATAGCACGAACAGAACAGAAGAAGAAGCAAAATGGGAAGAGGGACTTGCATCGCCACCAGCAACAGCGCCCAGTAAACACACTCAACAGTAACCGAAAAGCGCCGCTTGAAATAGGAAACCCCCTCCTATTATTACCCGCTCCCAGTGCGCAGTCCCGCCCGATTTCGCCGACGGGTACTCCACAAAATAAATGGTTCTTACATATCCGGACATGGCGGTATACCACAAACACACATGAAACACTAACCGAGCAACGCCGCTTGAACCTTGGAAACCCCCTGCCTCTCCCCCTTACCTGCTCCCAGTACGCGGTCCCGCCAGATTTTGCCGACGGGCATTCGGGACCCTCCTTCGTGTCAAAAGGAGTAAGAACCGGCGTCGGCCGTTTTGAAGGCTGGAGATGCTGCAATGCGTTCGCTGTTAGCTTCTGGGACACCCCCCCCCCGGCCCCGGCCCCCGGCCCCGCCCCAGATGCACCGCCACCAACCCCACCCCCACCACCACCACCACCACCACCACCGCCTCCGCCCCCTAATCGCCCCGAGTTCTTGCGGGGTGTTTTGGGCAAGCACAGCCGTGGACTCCTCCCTTAAAGGGCGCTGAGTGGAGGAGGACGGGGCAGACGAGGCCGGAGGAGGGGGGGATGGGGGGGGGGGGGGTACTCTTTCGCATGCACTGGCCGTAGTCGTATGACCATAGACCCTCGCATCCCTACAATGCCGGGACGGGCACGTTGGGTTTTCACCGACCAGCGCGGGGAGGGGTTGTACCTCATTTGTTGCTTGCCTAGTCATTTGACCATTGACCACGCATCTCTTTCGAGACGGGGGGAGGGGGGGAGCTGTGAGTGAAGGAGATTGGGGGGGTGTTTTGGACGCCTGTGACGAGGGGTCTGGTGTACCTCTTCGTCGTTCTCTGCAAGTGGCGGCTGTAGGATTCTGATGCTATACCACTTGACCACGGGCAATCGATCGTGCTCAGTTATGACTTATACGGACAGATAGAGACTGGATAAGACCGCACGGTTCTAATGTGAAGACAACAACAACAACAACAACAACAACAACAACAATCAGAGCGAATACTCGTCGAGTTCTTCGGAATGAGTAAATTTCGTTATATATGTAGTATCGATTTGAAGTTATTAGATACGAAAAAAAAATCATCCTTATGTATCATTCCGCATCAGTATCGTCTTCCTCGCCTACAGGAGTCTGATAATCAGATTTAGGTCACAAATAAATTCGTCCTCCTCCGATACGTTCTTGCCTTGCTTTATCGCGACACGAGGGTATTCCCACGCTCGTCATCTCTGTATGGGAACTTATACTTCAAGTATTTATTAACGAGTGAATCGATGTCTTTCCGTTGGGATTTGACTGCGGGACCAAGATCAGCATATTGGAATAGTACAGTAAAATAATAAAATACGTAGTCAAGTAAACTTACACAGATTGTCCGAGTATACTCGATAGCTCCGAGTATACTCTTCGGAGTATCGAGTATTTTTCGTACTCCGAGTACTGAGAGTATTAGAGTACTGGTGGCCTAAATACTCGGAGTACTTGAAGTATGAGCAGTACTGAAGGCCCAAATACTCCGAGTACTGGGAGTATGAGCAGTACTTATACTCGAGTACAAGCAGTACTCGGAGTAAAAGCATCTAAATTACTCGAAGTACTCCGAGTATCGAGAGTATTGGACACCGAAATACTCGAGTACACAAAATACCTGAAGTATTTTTTCTCGAAAATACTCTAATTATACTCCGAGGTAACTGGGAGCATCTGTGAATTTTGTAAATGCTATAAACGCCAGTCACATGTTCCCAGGACTGGGAGGTAATGACGGCCGAGTCTTTAAAATGATGCAAAGAGTGCTCCTAACAGTACTTCACACTCCGCAGTATACTCCGAGTAGCGAGTACATTTCGTACTCCGAGTACTTAAGAGTATAAGAGTATTAGCGGCCTGAATACTCGGAGTACTTGGAGTCATGAGCAGTACTGAAGCCCCAAATACTCGGAGTACAAGGAGTACCCGCAGTATCGGACCCCGAAATACTCCGAGTAAAGCAGTATCGAGAGTGTTCATACCGAAATACTCCGAGTACGAGCAGTATCCGGAGTATCGAACCCCGAAATACTCCGAGTACACGAAGTACGTGAAGTAATTTATCTCCAATACTCGGGACTTTACTCCAAGGTACTCGGAAAACCTGTGCACAGTGTTCTGGTCTGTTACCAGTGGTTCTCCGTAATTGTTCAATGCTCGTTATTGCTAGTATGGCGCGAGACCTGTTTGTTGTGTTATCATGCCATGTTCTCGTGTAGTGACACATAATACCAGTCATTTTACTCATCAGCCACAGGCATAGTGTCCCGATTCGTATACATCTAGAATGATACCAGTTATTAATGTGTCACAAACTACGCACAACAGAACTACGTGTCTTGAGTAAGCTGTGTGTTATGTAACAGGACAGACCAACACTAGTAGCAGTAGTCGTACTGAGCTCGCCTTAGTAGTCCGTGTGAAAACCACATACCGCTATAAGGGTAACCGGYCATATCGAATAGCCTGGTCTATATGATAGTGATGATGAGTCTTGCACGCCTCCCCAGTGCCAGCGTCCAGGAGGAGGGGGCATGGATGTACGACGCGGAAGCAAAGAACGGTTAAATGGTATGAAGGCCACACTCAGGGCACACTACTACCAGGTAGGGCGGGGCGAAGGCGCACCCCTCCTGCACAAAACTGCGGCAAAAGTCCATGAGGAGAAACTCACTTGCTATGCACCTCTGGCTCTGCTCTATGTAATGTGTGCGTGGTATCCTGTCCCCTGTCCCCATCGACTCGTCCTAGGTCGCCATGGCAAACGGGGGGGGGGGGGGAGAGATAGAGAAACACAAGGAACAAGTAAGGAGACGAAGGAACGAACGCGGCGCGGCGGGCGGACGGGAAGGAACGAGCCAAAGAGGAGGGTACAGCATTAAACTAGGTAGGAGGGAGGTAGGGGGGGGGGTACTCATTTGTTGCTTGCCTTAAGCATTTGACCATTGACCACGCATCCCGTTCGAGACTGATGGAGCACCGTTCCTACTCCTAATAAGGAGACATCCAACAGTTGGAGGCGCGGGGGGGGGGGTGTACTCATGTCATGCATGGCCATAGCCGTACGGGACAAAGCGCGTCGGGTTTTCACCGACCAGGCAGGCATCGCGGGGCTCTGATTACTATGGCCGCCCGTAACATTACTATTAATACCAGGTATTAAAATCTATGTAGTGCACTTTTTAGTAATGCTCTGATTACTATATATGGCCGTCCGAAATATTACTATTAATATATACCTACGTAGTGTACTTTTTAGTTACAGGCGGCCATCGTAAAGGGGTGACTTACATTCCATGTCTCTTACTACAACCAAGGCACTAATCACCTATAATAGGACCTTCGACCATGACCGAGGACTATTAACATATCGTCCGGTACCATTTAGTTACCCGTAAAATTCCCAGAAATATCCTGCCGGACGAAATGCTAACACCACAGCCCTAACCCCTAATAACCGGGCCCTAAGGCAATGGTTGGTGGTAAGGAAGGTACTTCCCACTTCCCACGGGTAGCCCACGGGGCATTCACCATGAAAAATAATATAATGGTCGAATCGTCGACTTTTTATATATAGGGCTGTATAGACTTTGGCCCGGCTTCGCCAAAAATGGTTGAAACAAATCTGACATTAAACGTCAACCCTCGCGGGCTCCCAATTCGAAGAGGGTTCACGAGGGAAGAAAGGGCTGAAGTCTTCTCGCGATAAAAATAGCCAAGGCACGAGCCGCCGTAGTCGGTATGGAGGGAGAAGAGCCTACCTTGGTGGCCCCGGATCTGAGTTACGACCATAGACTACGCACTGGTAGGAAGAAGAGATAAAAGAGGGGCGATGATAAATAAAGGGGATGGACAAAAAAAAAACAGACCTCGGCCCACCTTCTTCGCCAAAATGGGTCAAATACAGCTGACAGCGATGAAAAAATAGTGCCGACCGCCTGGTAGCTGGTAGAATGGTCGGAATAAAGATGAAATGGGGGGGGGGGGTTAGTGTGGACATCAACCATCTGACCATCAGTGCTATGTATAAACAATAACTCGCGTGTATGACGCGCTACGACTGCCGTGTTTAGGGTGTTGTATTTGCGCACAGCCCTGGAATGAATCAACCGTAACACTCCTTCCCTCCCTCCCTCTCTCCTTCTCTTCTTACATCGTTGCGCGACACCTACAGAAAGGTGTGCATTTAGCGCCGGCAAAAATACTAAAATACCGAGCCAGCCCCCCCCCCCCCCCCCCCCCCACCAGCGAAAAAAAATAGGGGGGTCTCTAAAACCAAGTTAAAAAAAGGGAACAAAAAACGGAAGAAAAAATGGTTTTCGCTCATTTCGTCCTGTGATCACAGCGATCCGCTTTGTTTTTCATGCTGACCTTCCTACGTGTGGTGTCGTTTTCTCTCTTTTTTTTACGCCCTCGTGCAACCCGTAGTTCGCGCGATCGAAGTAAATCCCAAGAAGCTTGCAGAGATGAGTTTTTGACGAGATCGTCGATCTCACAGCTGTCGTTTGTTATGTGAATCTGCAGTACGTGTATATATATACAAACCTCCAACACACAAAAAAAAAATCCTACACACACAAACACGCATGCAACAAACCATCGAACAAACGTACTGGTACCCAACAAACAAACCCAACATATATGCAAACATAAGTTATGTGTGACTGTACATACCTGGTATGCGTTACACATGTAGCCCCTGGCATTGTCGGTTGGGTGTCGCGTGGCAATGTTTCGATACATTGGGTACCAGTTTTTTTTTTTTCGGGAAGTCGGGTTTTGATTATTTCTCGAAAAAAATCGGGTTTTAGTTATTCTCGAAAAGTCGGGGGGTTTTTAAGTTCTTATGTAGAAACATCGGGTTTTATTTTGTCTCGAAAAATCGGGCGTTACACTTTTCTCCAAAAATCGGGTTTCGATGTTGAGGTTTCTAGAAAAATCGTGTTTTCGGCCATCAAGTGGTAGAGACCTCCCGATGTGAGGAGCCTATTAGCGACACATATAAGGTACACCAATAAATTATACCATTATACCAGTACACAAATATTACGCACAACTAAGGTACACAAATAAGGTACACATATACACAAATAAGGTACACATATAAGGTATATCTCCTACCGTAGCATGGCTCGCCACACCAACCCAAACTCTCTTACCCCTCGCGTTCGCCGCATGCCCCAACATCTGTCGCAAAGTCATTGGCATTGTTCATACACTATGTCTATTAGTAACCCAAATAAGGTGCACAAGTAAGGTGTACAACTAGGGGATACAAATAAGGTACACAATCAAGGTACACAAAAAGGTAGACAAAAAGGTAGACAAAAAGGTAGATAAAAAGGTAGATAAAAAGGTACACAAAAAGGTACTCAAACAAGGTACGTCTCCAACCGTACCGTGACTCGCCACGCTACCTCTACCCCTCGCGTTCGCCGCATGCCCCAACAACTGTCCCAAAGCCAAACAAAGCCATTCGCGTCGTTCATCAAGTGGCGTAGCCGCACGGGTCGCCACACCAACCCCAAAACTCACCTTGCTGGTCTACCCCTCGCGGCCACCGCAGTCCCCAACAACTGCCCGGACCTTCCCGAAGCCCCGTCCGCCCCCCCCGACATTTCTTCCGACCGTCGCCCGAGGCGACCGGGACCAGAGCTCCGCGCCGGCACCGACTCATCCCCGATGGAAACCAGCGGGATATCTCGGAGCCGGTTCAGCGACGAGTACGCCGGAGGCGGCGCGACGCTCGGCTTCTTGAGCGGCCCTGGGGGAGGCGGGGACCTAACCCTTCCGGCGCGAAAGCCTCCGAACATTTTTTCAACACCCGCCGGCGCCGCCTCGCCCGCTGCTGCTCCGCTTCCCGCTCCTGCTCCACCAGCGCCGCCGCTCCGCCCAGCAGTGCCGTTTTCTCGCCCTCTTTCCCTTCCGGGCCCCACCCCGACGCCCCCTGCTCCTCGGCCTCGGCCACCCCGACCCCCGCCTCCACCACCACCACCGCCACCGCTACCACCGCTGCCAGCGCTGCCAGCACTCCCGGCGCTGCCGCCGCCGCCACCGCCGCCACCTCTCCCGCTCGGCCTGCCCACGGCGGTAACGCTGACGACGGGGCCGCGGCCCCTCCCATCGTGCCTCGGCCGGTCCAGCATCGTCGGCAAAGGCTCCTCCTGCTTTCTGGAGAAGAGGATGTCCTCCTGGCCTGTTCGGATAGAGACAGGCCCGAAGGTTGACATGATGTCGTCGATGTCGTCATCCTGGTGGAGAAGAAGACTGCGCGCAGCGCGTGGGGGGGTTAGGGCGTTAGGGAGTGGGGGGGGGCGGAAGAGCGCGGGGGGGGGGGGGGGCGTACTCATTTGTTGCTTGCCTTAGTATTTGACCGTTGACCACGCATCCCTTACGAGACGGAGCGGTGGGGTAGTTCTGGGAGAGGAGCGGAGCGAAACTAGATTTTAGCGGCAGGCAGGGCCGGGCGGGGCAGGATAGGGCGGAGCGGGACGGGAGGCAAGAGGTAGAGAGAAGCGTGACCGACCAGGGGGTGGGGCTGCAGGGAAGAAGAGTGGGGAGGAGAAGGGGTAGGGAAAGGGAGCGGGTTGAGGGGTGGGAGAGAAATAATTGAAGTATGACCATCGCTCTCATGCATGAATCAGGGCATTAAGCTGTAGGAAAACACGCTCGGAGGCGGCGGTGGGAGCCAGGGCGGTAGCAGCACAGGCGGTACAAGCAGCCGCAGAAGAGGAGCCACACACATATATATACAACAGCAGGAAGCAACAGCAACCGCAACCGCAACAGCCGCAACAACGGCAGCAGCAGCAAAAACGCCACCACCACCACCACCACCCACGACTCCGACGTCGGACAGCGGCGTCTCTACGACTATAGCGCCTACAACTCGAAAAACAAAAAAGTGAGGCAACGGGCGGCGGCGCTGGCCCCGAAGCACAAAAACAAATCGCCGCAGAAGTGTAGCCCGCAAGCGACGGGGACTCAAGGTCTGCGGGGCCCGAACCATATGGTGTGGTGTGCGTGGGCAGATCAGGCCGTCTCGATAGCAGCGCTTCGGGGGGGGTGTACTCATGTCGTGCACGGCCGTAGTCGTGTATGACCGCGCTTCGGGGGTGGGGGAGAAACAACACCAACACCAACACCAACACCAACAATAACACAGACAACACCGACAGCACCGACTTAACAACAACAACATCAACAACAACACTTGCGGCGAATTTTGTTTTTGGAAGGCACAAGTTACTTGCCGGCACTTGCCACTTTACTGACCCGCCTTACCCGTAGCCTTAACTGACGCCTCTAGAGCCGCACACACACATTTTTGGAAGATAACAACTACTCGGGGGTACTCGGGGGATCAAGTGCCGGGTGAGTCTAGCAGTCGAAAAAGGGTTGGGCAAGCTTAGCCTAGCTGTAGCTCCTAGCTCTTAGCCTTCCCTCTGCTGTAGCCTTAGCATTAGCAGCAGCCTTGCTGTAGTCTTAGCCTTCGACTTGTGGTGGCCGGTGTCTACCCGATCGCAGAGAAAAAGGGCGGGCGGTCTGCAGCACGAGCAGCATCATGCTGCGAGCGTTGTTGCGCAACTCCTTGCAGAGTGCTTTCGGCACGAAACGCGATGAGTCGTATCACCTCCTGTTGATATTCTAACCTAACACCACCGGTTTGGTACCTGTGGCAGATGCTGTGACGGTGCATTCGACTCTCCATTAAAAAACAAATGCAACATCCACCTCTCCCTCCCCCTCCCTCTTTCTTCCAACTTTCTGGCCAAAGACTAGGCTTAACCCATTCAGAACTGGAAAAATGATCCCAAACTAATCCCAAGTAGTTTGTCCCCAAAAACCGGGGACCAGTTCTTAAGGGGTTAACTAGAAATAGGACGTGTTTTATCCCACCACCTTCCCCTCCCACACCGTGAAGGCGTGTTTGCTGGGGGAAAGCACACACACCGACACCGACATACACATACGCACTAGTCTCGGCGCCAATCTCCTACGGTGCGAAACAAAACCACAAACACACATGACCGCCATGCTTTCCATATGTAAATCACAAAACAAAATGAAAACAATTTGACACTAAATTACTTTGACTCGCCTTTCATCTGCTACGTACGTAAAAAAAAACACAAAACAAGACAAAAAACACACAAACACTAATATACACACGCACGAACCGCTTCTGTGCTGACATTTTTTTTTCATCTGGTGTAATAAGTTTTTTACCCCGTCGGGAGCCGTTTCCCCGATTCCACCTCATATGATAAATACATACTTCAACTCGAGAAACACCACACTACATGTAAAGTCTCGGTCGTTCATGTGCTAAACAAAACAGCAAAAACCACACACGCACGTACGTTTCGTGGATTGTTTCGTGTTCGTTTCCCATGTATTATCTCCGCCCTTCTGTTCTCTCTCCCTGTTGAATCGTACCTCAGATCCGGGGCCACTAAGTAGGCTCTTCTTCTCCCTTCCCACTACGGTACTCGTATACACGTGCCTTGCATTTCTATCGCGAGGGGACTTCAGCACGTTCTTCCCTCGTCGACTCTCGTCGAATTGTCATTGTGCCTACGAGTACCCACGCTAGAATAGGCGCTCTCGACAGTTTTGGTGTCATTCGAGACTAAACATCTCCTACGGAGACTCGAACCCTCTACCTATTTTTTGCAGGTTGTTTCGTGTTCGTTTTTTTTCTATACGAGTACATGAAAAATACAGTCTCTGTCTCATCTCATCACATATCATCCCATCTCATCTCACATCATCGTCATCGGAAACATCAAAGTCCGCAGGAGGCTTCCGTGGAGGCGCGGTGAGCCTGGCCGGCACGTGGGCGGCGGCGGGCGCCGGCTCGGTGCGGTCGTTGATGAACTGTCCCCAGGTAAGCTCCTGGCAGCGCGCGACCGATCGCGAAAGAAGGAGACGCGGTAGTAGAGAGGGCATAGGCAGATACACCCGGGAGGCATACGTAGGCAAAAATACAATATTTCAGAAGCGGTGAGAGAAGGTATGTACGAGTACGTTCGCATATATATATATATATCAGGCACGGTGAGAGAAGGTACGGAGGTACGAAGGTACGAGGGTACAAGTATTCGTAGGCAATTAGGCGGTGACAAGAAGGTATGTGTTCGTATATACGAGAATTCGTAGGCAATTTGCGAAACAGAACTCATCCAGCGAAAAGTCGAGGCGAGCAGCAAGCCTCGACAGGGAATACAAAATGTGTGGTATATACGTTAAAAAGAAACAAGAAACAGAAGAGAAAATAATTAAAGAGAATGCTCGTACGTGTGTACATAAAAAGCAGAAACAAACGCAGAAACACACATTGTAAGTAAAACCAAAAATAAAAACACATGAAACACGAGAAACACAAAAAACAAAACAAAAAGGAAAAAAGGAAAAAGACGGAAATAGTCGAGCGCTTATGAAGAGGAAGAAAAAGAAAAGAATAGAAAAAAGTGTACTACGTATACTATTAATACTACTAGAGCGGAAACAGAAACAGAAAGAAAAACGAAAGAAAAAAACAACGCGCCCCCCATGTACAGCTTTGTCCGAAAATGTAAGGACCGCTTGGGCATTCGCATTAATTCACAACCAGTCTTTAAATTTCCGGACAAAGCTTGGACAAAGTGGTAAAAATATTATGCTTACATCCGCACGCGACAACGCTACCGTGCAGAGTGGGAGGATTGTTTTGTGGCTCCACCACAAGCGGGGAAAAACGGCAAATAATGCGGGCGGGAGCAAAACCAGCAAAAAAAAAACGTGTTGGGGGGGCAAAAAAAAACATTGCTGCTGGTGAGGATTTACGTCTGGAGACCACCCAGGGTACAAATTACTCGCGTTCCTCGAAGCCCTCTCAGGAGCACAAGACAAAAAAAAAATGTATACAGACTGGCTTGCAACGCTGGTGAAAAAAACACCCCCCTCCACCCCCCCCCGCCTTGACCACATCCTCCATCCACCGGAAACCCTCTTTTTTTATCTTCCTTCATCCCTTGAGAATGGCAAGCCCACAAATTCGCCCCCCCCTTGAGCGACATCCTGCATCCACTGGAAACCCTCCTGATTCCGTCCCTCCCTCCCCTCCCTCCCTCCCCTCCCTCCTCAATAATGGAGAGTGGAAGCCCCCCACTTCCCCCTTGAGCGACATCCTGCATCTACTGGAAATCTTCCGTCCCTAACTGCTTGGCTTCCTCCCTCCCTCCACGAAGAATGGTAAGCCGACACCCCAACCCCTCACTTGACCGACATCCTGCATCCACTGGAAACCCTCCCTCCCTCCCTCCCTCCCTCCCTAACTGCTTGGCTTCCTCCCTCCCTCCATGAAGAATGGTAAGCCGACACCCCAACCCCTCACTGCAACTACCTCCCTGCATCATGGAAACCTTCCCTCCCTCCTCCCCCCCTCCCCCCTCCCTCCCTGTACCCTACCCTCGCTCCCTCTCTCCTTCACGCCCCTCCCTTCACTCCTCCCACCCTCCCTCCCACCCACCCTCCCTCCCTTCCCCTGCCCCCCCCCCCCCCCCCGCCCCCCCCTTCCCTCCCACCCTCTCTCCCCCTCCCTGCCCCCCCCTCCTCCACCCACCTCCTCCCCTCCACCCCCCCTTTCCCTCCCTCCCTCCCTTTCTCCACCACCCACCTGCTTCATCGCCGTCCCGTCATCGTCCACACTGTCCGCGCCAGACCCATCGCTTGCGTCATCCGTCACGAGAGAAGCTTCCATCAGCGTCGGCCCACTCCCCAGCCTCCCGCTCCCCCCCTCCTTCCCCGCCCTAGCCGCCGCCACGGCCGCCGACAGCGAGGAAGACGACGACGGAGCTGACGATGTCATCGACAGCGAGTGCACCGGCTTCTCCGGCCCAGCCTGCGCTTGAAGCCTCCCCATCCCCATCCCCATCCCCATGCCCCTCCCCACCCCTCCACTAACGCCTCCACCGCTACCACCACCACCACCACCACCACCACCACCACCGCTGCCGGCGCTGCTGCTCCCCATGCGGCCTCCAGCAGAAGAATTCGCCGAGGCACCTGTAGCGGAAGCAGACGCTGCAGTAGCAGCAGCAGCAGCCGCCGCCGCCGCCGCCGCCCCCGTTGACTGCACGACTCTCCTAGGCGCCGCAGGGGGAAGCGGAGGGGGCGGGGAATGCAGGAACCGGCGCGGCGCCGGCATCGAGGCGGCCGAGGCAACCGCCGCGGCCCTCGCGTTCTCCCCAAGGTCGTCCGTCGAAGCCAAAAAGTCCTCCCAGGTCATGTCCCCCTCGCTGCTCGAACTCTCCACGGCCGCCGCCGCGGCAGCGTCCGCCGACAGCTCATGCTCGTGCTCGCGGCCAAGTTCACGTCCTTCACGCCCGTCACGATCCCCGTCGCGACTCCCGTCCCGATCGCGGTCCCTCTCTCTCCCGCGGGCGCTGCTGCGAGCGGTCGAGGCCGCCGAGAAGTCGAGGGACGAGGACGCGGCGGTGTGTCCGCTAGAGCTGATCCGGCGCTGGTGGTCCCGGTGGAGTAGGAAACTTCCACCGCTGTAGCCGCCTATATCTGCCGCCGCTACTGCCGCCGCCGCAGCTTGGCTGTTATGGAGTATAGCCCCGCCCCCCCCCAAGGACCGGAGTGTGAATATATATATATATATTGGTCCAGCGGAAGGCGATGAAGAGGAAGATGCCGATTTGTTTTTGTTGTTTTTTACGGGAAGGCCATGATTAAATCGATGTACGTACGTATCGATTTCGTTTTAGTTCAAGCGGAATCGCGATGTTTTTTTTTTTCGTTTTTATGGATTGATTTGATTTGATCGATCGTTCGTTCCGAAAATAGAAACGAGCGGACAGGATAGGAAGGGAGGGAGGGAGGCAACGAGGGAGGCGGGGAAGGTAGGTAGAGCACGGAGGGAAGGAACGTGGGAGGGAGGGAGGGAGGGAGGGAGAGGTGG
>MEHQ01002825.1:169268-179334 GCA_008828725.1 Saccharina japonica | reverse complement strand
GGGGGGGGGGGGGGGGGGGTACTCAATTGTTGCTCGCCTTAGTCATTTTGACCATGGACCACGCCTCCCTTTCGAGACGGAGCAGTAAAAAAAACAACAGAAACGAGGAGGAGGTCCGCTCGCCTTCTTGCCGTCCAGTCCAACCACAGCAACAACAAAAAATACAACAGCAACACCACCACCACCACCACCAAACAATAAAAACAAAAGGACAACAACAACCACCACCAAACAACAAAAACAACAACAACAATCGGCAATGCACCTACCCCAGGGTCTCTGATATGTTGTCTCGTCACACCAGCAGTGGCGAGATGCAAAAAAAAAAAAAAAAAAACAAAGGGCCGCACCAATGCTTAGGGATCTGCAGTAGCCTGCACATTCATAACGCCCCCCCCGCCTGGCTGCTGCGAGCTGCGATGACGCAATACGCACGGCCGGCCGGCGGCGGGTGTGGGTAGATAGACAGGCCAGGCCAGGCTACGCGAGAACGAGTATTCATCATCGCGCGCATTGACGCAGATGTCACGAATTTGGGGTGACGTGGTGATGGTGGCGGCGGCAGGGGGGGGGGGGGGTACTTCATTTTCATGCATGGCCGTAGTCGTATGACCATAGACCCTCGCATCCCTATATACAACGCCGGGACGGAGCATGGGCGAGTTTTCTGGGCCGCAGTACCTATCTTTCTCTCGCCCTCTCGTGTATTTCGAGAGGGGTAAAGAAGAGGGAATTAGGGCCCGTCCTCTCGTATTTCGAGAGGGGTAAAGAAGAGGGAATTAGGGCCCGTTTTAACGAAGAAAAAAAAAATCAATTTGGAAAAAAAAAAAAAATCAAACCCGCTTTTCATTGGTCAACACGCGCACCAGCACCAAAGATTAGGATCTTGGGGAGTGCTGGTGCGTGTGTTGACCAATGAAAAGCGATTTTTTTATTTTATTTTTCCAAATTGAATTTATTTTATACTCGTTAATATGGGCCCTTAGTGTATTTGCCGGTAACAATCTATACCAGTACGTACAAGGCAGCTGATGTAATAACACCTGGTATATATAATACATACCAGGTACCAGGTAAAACCTGTACGTCAAATAGCACGCGCGGATTACTACTACCGATACTACCGGTACTACGGGGAGGCATAGGAATCAGGAACCATTACGACATACTTGGTGTATAGATTAAAAAAAATCTTTGCCACCCTATACCGAAATATAAGCACATTTCATACATTAATAGTCAATGAAAAAGGTTCTTATATTTCGGGACAGAGTGGCATATGCTACAGTATTTTTACTATTAACCCATTCAGAACTGAAAAACGTATCCCACACTAATTCCAAGTAGTTTGTCCACAAATACGTTGGACCAGTTCTTAAGGGGTTAATAATTATATTTGGTCCTGACTACCTGGTACTATGTTTACCCGGAATAGTATCGCACGCACCTTGCAAAGACGGGCTTCAAGAACTATTTTTTAATTTTTCCAGAATTTTTTTCGATCTGGCAGCGAGGGTGTCACAAGTGTCTGTTTAACTTTTACTAGAAATGCCGTGGTACTTCGTGCCTGGTTTAATTGGGAAATAAACTAGAAATGCCGTGGTACTTCGTGCCTGGTTTCATTGGGAAATAAATAAGTTAAATACATAACTTAAGCTTGTGAGATTTTTTCTTTTCAATCTTCAAAACTCATTTTTGTGGTAAGTTTGGTATCAGTTTCGATCGCGCGTGTTATGATATGTACCAAAGGTACGTGATGCCTCTGGTCATGCAACAATCTCGTCCATAAGACGGTGATAAAACGATACTCATGCATTTACAGCAGTATTCATACATGAAGACATCACGAACTTTCGATATGAACACCCACTTGTTTGGGTTTTACTTTAGTTTTGTTTCTTGTCCATCTCATTTATTATCTTCGCCCTTCCTTTCTCTCTCCTTCCTAGTCGTAACTCGGATCCGGGGTCACAAAGACGGCTCTTCTCCCTCCCTCCCCACTACGGTTCTTGCCTTGCATTTTTATCGCGAGAAGATTTCAGCACTTTCTTCCCTCGTCGACTTGCGTCGGATTCCGCCTATACCCACGCCAAGAAGGCGCTCTCAGCAATTGGTTCCTTTTATTTCTTTCAAGTAAAGTCAAGATCTCACCACGGTGGGATTTGAACCTGGGTACCAATGCTAGTAGCCTTTAAAGCTGACCACTAGTCTACCGGGGCGACCGGCTCTAGCACATACTCGTAATCGTTCTTATAGCGTATTATATCAAGAGACTGCTTCGAAGTATGATATGTATATGTCAATACTGCAAACTTGTTAACCCTGTCAGAACCGGTTTCATGTTTTGGGGGACAAATTACTTAGAATTAGTGTGGGATAAGTTTTGCAGTTCTGATCACGCTACGTACGAATACATGAAATCATACCGTACAATACTCGAGGTGATATTAATACATACACCTGGCTTACATGTAAACTACCAGGCTCTATCTTTTCACATCATGTTTTTTTTTTTTTTTTACTCAGCTGTGAGATTGAGGAAATTCGTCGAAACTCATATATACATACCAGTATCTTGCAAGTTATTTTATACCACTGACCTGATTTATAAGGACCATTTCGATTAAATAATAATATATAAACGGTCCTTGTATTTAGGATCAGAGCAATATATGATACTTCTGTATTATACCGATACATACTGGTATACTACGATATCCTAGTTATTCTTATATCATGTACAAAGTATGCTGGTGCAATATAGAAAAACTGCTGGTATCATATACGTGTTATACCTGGTGTCAAAACGAGAAAAAGAGCAGATGCCACAAATGCCACCCCTCCCGTGTATTCGCAAATTTCGTTGTTTCGAGCTGTTTATGGAAACAAGGATACAGCCGAACGAAGCGGAACGTTGCAGTAAAATGAATAATGGTTCTGCTGCGCTATTAAAAACAAAACTGCAGTATTGATAGTAATAACGTACGTACCACACCGCTCTCTATCTACACCCACGTACCGCATACCACTGTCCCGAAATATGAGCACATTTTGTACATTAATATTCAATACAAATGGTGCTTATATTTCGAGACAAACTGGTGTGTAACTTATCGACATATAAGACACCAAGCATGATAAAGCACGGCATCTGACAAGGTACCAGTACTGGTATAATATAGGTAGAGTACTGCTGTACACAGATGTCCCTTCTTCTTTTTTTACCGTTGTTTTGTTTTGCCACCGCAAGACTTGACGTGTGCATCGGCAATAAAAAAACATACATTTGTGTATGTACCATACGCACCACGTACTCAAAAATGCAACAGCAACAGCACCAGCACCAGCACCAGCAACGGTGGTGGCGGCAGCAGCAGCAGCAGCGGCGGCGGCGGCCGTCAGCTGACGTGAATCTGCCCGTTCAGGCTAATCTCCCCACACGTTCCCGAAAAAAAACGATGTAGTTCTGAAGAGGGTTTCGTCACGAAACTGTAAGGCTTTTTTCTTTCCCGACGGTGATACTATTTTCGGCTTCTGCTAACGGCGGCCGCCACCCCGACCCGGAACTCTACAACCCTAACACTAACTCTATAACCAGAGGCCTGCTTCGCTGATTGGTTGGCGTGCCAGCTGGTCGCTGTGCTTGGAAATACTCTATTGGCTGTCCGGGCACACGTTATCAAGTCCGACTGAACGGGGGTACCTCTACGTACGCGAGATCGGCGGTGGCGGCAGCAGCAGCACTACAGGACACCTAACAAGAAACAGGCTACTAAGAAAGTCAGGCTGAGATTTTTTAAGGAAAATAAGAAATTATGGAGTCGTTATCTTGAAACTAGTGTAGAAAGCACCCTCTCTCGAAATAAGAAATCCAGCCTGGACCAGATTTCCTGTTTCTTATTCGGTGCCCTCTGTCCTGCTGTCGTGGCAGCATGCCCATTCACCGCACACCGTTACAACTACCACCACCCCAACCCACAGAGCTTGCACGTGTTCCTCCAGGATGGGAAACCGGCATGGACACTGGGTGTGCTGGATGTGTTCTTAGTAAAACGGGGGACCATAGTAAATAGGACAACATGTTGTGAGTAACAATAGGTAAATAAACTCACACGATCAACCAAACAGCAGTGCCTCGTTGCTGTTCTTTTAGCCACGAACATGAACCAAACGCCTGATTCTCTCTAGAACAACAAACAGATTATTCTTGGAACGGTTCCCGATCTCTAATAATCTTCTTTTGTTTGTATACCGCAGGCTGCTCTTTACTAGGGTCCCCCGTAATATTAGGGGGCCCCCAGTAATAAGGCGGTGGTGTGCCAGAGCAAGATGACCGCCTTAAAGAGGGAAGCCGCCTTATCCATTCCAGGTTATGAGTGCAATTGCTCAGTCGCGCCAAGCGATTTTGACCGCCTTATATCGGGACACCGCACTACTCAGACCGCCTTATTGGGGGATCTCGACTGTAGGTACATTTATACGGATATTGCATACAGAAGCATCGTAGTGTACTATGCCAGGTACAACACTCTCGAGCGATTTTCAAAGCTCGCGTTCTCGACAAACAGAGAGAGGATGCAAACGCTTACGTAGCGAAGCGGTCTCTCGAAAGCCCTGTGATATAAGGCACGGTTCGGGAGAAAATCGGTTCCGAAATTCCTACCAGGGGGGGGGTCTGATATATTATTATCTTGATTACAGTATACGGTATATAGAAGGAACGGTTCAACCCCTTCAACTCTTTTACATAGAACTTCACTATGCAGAACCATATATTTGACACTAATTACAAGTCATTTGTCTGGCACTCCCATCGTGGGGACAAACACTTGAAAATAGAGTCAGACTTGGGTTTATTTAGGAATTAGAGTGCACTACTACTACGTACGTACTAAAAGCGGTGATGTGGACAACACGTACGTACGTACTGTATCATACATACGTACTTGTATACCTACAGAGTAGTATTAATAGTATATACCCTCTGGTATAAAAATATATTTGATCATGTACTCGTAGCTGAAAGCGCGAGAGCTTGATTTACCAAAATTCGATGGAAACCGACGAGGGGCGAGAAGGAATGCACGCACACCCTCAGGCAGCTCATCGATTCCCAGTTGATTCCTGATCTGTATGATCTGTATGATCTGTACGATCTAGCGCATGCTGCCGGGCGGGAGCCATACAACCTGCATGATCTACGCACAGTAGGACATGTTTCCTGGGGTTGGATCTATGCTGTACAGATCCTGCACAACACTTCAGAATGGCAGGTCAGGATATGTAGATGATAAATCTGTAGATGATCTATCTGTAGATGGCCTATCTGTAGATGACCTGTGTGACGTGGACTGTTATACCCTACTCCTGAGACCACGGTTTGATAAAAATGAAGGCATATAGCGAGGCGGGGGGGGGGGGGGGGGGGGGGGCGGGGGTGACTCCCCTGTGACAACGGCTTGTCGAGAAGGTCGTCGGGTGTGAAAAAAGCTCACTGCGGGTTGAGCTCGAACGTAAAAGCGATCATCAAAACAACAAAATCAAGCACACACAACGGCATCTGATGTCCAGGGTACCAGAGGTATACAGTACAGGACACCTAATAAGAAGCAGGCGAATAAGAAAGCCAGGCTGAGATTTGGAGTAAAATAAGGAATTTGGGAGTCGTTATCTTGAAATGAGTGTAGAAAGAACCCTCTGTCAGATAAGAAATCCAGCCTGGACCATATTTCCTGTTTCTTCTTAGGTGTCCTGTACTCTACCGTACCAGGTACAGCAGCAGCATACCAGGCAAAACAGCAGGCATCGTATCAGGTATAAAATACCCTCAACCGAAATGTAAGGAACATTTGGTCTTCATAATATTCTCCAAATGGTCCTTAAATTTCCGTCCAGAGTTATATATATATATACGAACGAATACATATGTGTGAAAAATACACGTGTATAGATACGTTTAATACTCGGTATATCTGCGCAGAAAACACAACAAAACAGCAGGCAGCAGCAGCAGCAGTGCCAGGCTCCTGAGATTGATGGCGGTGGCGGTCAACAGGCGCAGTAACCAGAGCAGTCACGCTTTTTTTTTTTCTCCCCCCTCTCGAGAATATATCGTCCTACTGGTACGAGCCATAAAAAAAAACTGACAGCAACACCACCAATAACAACAACAGCAACCACGTCACAAACCATTTTCTTAGTATAAAACTATCACAAAACACGTCAGCTAGTACAGCAGTAGTTGAATACGGCCGTACTCCATACCCAGGCTTGCAAGTAGATATTTGCAAGCTGTGTGGCACGTCGGCCGCTCGTGTTGCATCAATACGACACAGCTTCGTAGTGGGTAACCCGGCTTAACTCATTCAGAACTGAAAACATTATACATGATCCCACACATATTTCAAGTGGTTTGTCCCTAAATATGTGGGACCTTTTAGAACTGCAGTCCCGTTTTGGGGACAAACCACTCTAATTCCAAGTAATTTATACCCAAAACGGGACTCCAGTTCTAAAAGGGTTAACCCTTTTAAGACTGCAGACCCGTTTTGGGGACAAACCACTCTAATACCCTTTTAGAACTGCAGTCCCGTTTTGGGGATAAACCACTCTAATTCTAAGTAATTTATCCCCAAAACGGGACTCCAGTTCTAAAAGGGTTATAACCCTTTTAGGACTGCAGACCCGTTTTGGGGACAAACACTCTAATTCTAAGTATTTTATCCCCAAAACGGGACTCCAGTTCTAAAAGGGTTTACCCTTTTAGGACTGCAGACCCGTTTTGGGGAAAAACCACGCTAATTCCAAGTAATTTATCCCCAAAACGGGACTCCAATTCTAAAAGGGTTAACAACCCTTTTAGAACTGCAGACCAAATATCGGTGGTAAAAAAAAAGGGAAATATGTCGTAGGCTTTTCTGGACCAAATATTGGTGGTAAAAAAAGGGAAATATGTAGGTTTTTGTGTGTGCCGTAAATAGGTCCCCTATTTACTATGGTCTCCCGTAATAATTGTAACACCAAACTTATCGTTTGTTTTCGTCGCTACTCGTATATCGGGGCCCCCAAAAGGGTTCACCGTTAGGACCCGAATTAACGAGTATAAAATAAATTCAATTTGGAAAAAATAAAATTCAAATTCGCTCTTCATTGGTCAACACACGCACCAGCACCAAATATTATGCCCCAAGATCCTAATCTTTGGTGCTGGTGCGTGTGTTGACCAATGAAAAGCGGATTTGAATATTTTTTTTTCCAAATTGATTTTTTTTTTCTTCGTTAAAACGGGCCCTTACGGGGGGGACTTAAGTAAATAGGGACCAACGGTACACACAAAAACCTACCAGGTATACATTTACCTATTTTTACCAACAATATTTGGTCCCCTATTACGGGGGACCATAGTAAACACTAGTAAATAGGACCGATGATAACAGACAAAAACCTATATATTTACCTATTTTTACTAACAAAATTTGGTCCTATTTACTGCGCTCCCCCGTAAATATTTACTATTACGGAGGACCATAGTAAATAGGACCAAACATTGTAGGTAAAAATACGTAAATATGAAGGTTTTTGTATGTACCGCAGGTCCTATTTACTATGGTCTCCCGTAATAAAGGTCTCCCGTAATAGTGTTGGATATCGTATCGAAAGTTTCGACATAATCGATATACAATGGGGGTCCCCCAATAAGGCGGTCTGAGTAAGGCGGTATCCCGATATAAGGCGGTCAAAATCGCTTGGCGCGACTGGGGAATTGCACTCGTAACCTGGAATGAATACGGCGAAAGGCCTCTATAAGGCGGTCATATTGCTCTGGCACACTACCGCCTTATTGGGGGACCCCTGCTGTATCGAATTTCCCATATA
Organism: Saccharina japonica; assembly: GCA_008828725.1. Taxonomy (NCBI): domain Eukaryota; class Phaeophyceae; order Laminariales; family Laminariaceae; genus Saccharina; species Saccharina japonica. Next base: position 171,459 of record MEHQ01002825.1, on the reverse strand, counting down.
TCGATAAAACATCGAACTTTGTTTTGCCCTCCCTCCATCCCCTGGCCTCCCCGTGTTTTTCAGGCTGACGGTAAATGAAAGCTTCCATGTATCAAATATCGAAATCGAAACCGTATACTCGTACCAGGTATCGCTTAGAGTTTTTTCTGTGTATCAGAATCGTATCGAACTCGATTCTCGTTCGTTCCCCAACCACTGGTTAACACACTCCTATTCACGGGGGGGCATAGCAAATAGGGGACCTACGTCACACAAGGAACCCAATATATTTCCCTATTTTTACTATTAATAACAATATTTTGGTTCTGAATCCTATGGTCCCCCGTATGGGGATACAGGCCAACGAGTCCCATGGATCAGAGCTGCCACGGTCAACAGCACGGTAATCACAAGAAAGGTTTCGGCCCGTCGCCATTCTACGAACGGATACCATCCAACTCTCACTGAGGTCGGGGCCTACTTATTTGACGCTCGCCGTACCCATTTCACCATTGACCACGCATCCCTTTCGAGGCGGAGACCGGAGCACCGTCCTACGTCCTAAATGAGGACGACCTCTTCAAAAAAATAAGCGCTCGCGCGCTTGTTTTTTCCAACGGGGGGGGGGGTTCAACCCCTTACGAGGGGGGGGCGCTCACACGTGTTTTTCCGTTGGGAGGGAAGGGGCATTTTTTTTCAACCCCGCAGCAGGGGGAGGGGGTCGGCCTCATCCACGTTTTTCGTGGTGGGTGGGGCACGTTTTTTTTCACCCCGAGCCAAAAGGGCGGGGGGGGGGGAGGGCTCCCATTTGTTGCTTGCCTGTAGTCATTTGACCATTCGACACGCATCCCTTTCGAGACGGAGCAGGGGGCAGGGGGGTGACAATAGTCGCAAGGCCATGTAACGTTGACATCAGACGCCTCGATCTATTAATGCCGAGGACGGAGCAGGGGGGGGGTAGTACTCATGTTGTCAACATGGCCGTAGTCATATGACCATAGACCCTCGCATCCCTACAATGCCGGGACGGAGCGCGTTGGGTTTTCACCAACCAGGCAGACATTGCTGCACCAAGCGCGAAACGCCGTGGGGTATTGGGCGAGTCGGCATGGAGGTGAGCTGCATCCTACTAAGAACCGCTCTGTGAGGCGGACTTGCATATGGATCGACAGCTTCAATGAGTTCATTTAATTTCTGGTGTGGCCACTTACCGGAGACAGCAATGGGTTTTACTATGTAACTGCCTCGCGGACGCCTTACCATATTAACACTACGTGATACGACCATTCCCCTTGTGCGGAACAAAGGATTCTCCACATTCCCGACCAGCTTTGACCGCCAAAAAAAAATAACAAAAAAAAACGGCACCCTGGTTGTCTAGCTCACGCAGCGAGTGGCGTGTTTTACAGCGTCGTTGCCAACCGACGCCAACCCAACCTTAAATATATCATATATTTATATGACGGGGGGGGTTGTACTCATGTTGTGCACGGCCGTAGTCATATGACCATAGACCCTCGCATCCCTACAATGCCGGGACGGAGCGCGTTGGGTTTTCACCAACCAGGCAGACATTGCTTGCACCAAGCGCGAAACGCCGTGAGGTATTGGGCGAGTCGCATGGAGGGTGAGCTGCATCCTGCTAAGAACCGCCTCTGAGGCGGACTTGCATATGGACGACAGCTTCAATGAGTTAATTTAATTTCTGGTGTGGCCACTTCCGGAGACAGCAATGGGTTTTACTATGTAACTGCCTCGACGGACGCCTTACCATATTAACACTACGTGATACGACCATTCCCCTTGTGCGGAACAAAGGTTTCCACCCCGCACAAATGATCTACTCGACCGCCAGCTTTGGTGACCGCCAAAAAAAAATAACAAAAAAAAGGCACCCTGGTTGTCTAGCTCACGCAGCCGGAGTGGCGTTTTTACAGCGTCTTGCCAAACCGGACGACCCAACCCAACTATCATATATTTTAGGGGGGGAGGGGGCGCGGGCGGCGGGCGTACTCACCCCCCTTTTGTTGCCTTGCCTTATGTCATTTGACCATTGACCAGCGCATCCCTTTCTAGACGAGCAAAGGGTGTTAGGCGGGGGGGGTTAGGCGTGGAGGGAGGGCAGGGAAGGGAGGGGAGGAAGGGGGGGCGGGGAGGGGGAGGCAAGGGAGGAGGGGGAGGGAAGGCAAGGAGAGGGGGAGAGGGGGGGGGG
>MEHQ01002825.1:128289-152015 GCA_008828725.1 Saccharina japonica | reverse complement strand
GCATCCTTACAATCGCCGGCGACGGAGGCGCGTTTCGCGTTTTCAACCAACAGTGCGACATTCGCTTGCCACAGCTGCGCAAACCGCCGTGGGTATTGGGGCGAGTCGCCGATGGAGGTCGTGCACGCTGCCATCCTGCTAACGCAACCGCCTTCTGAGTGGCGGACCTTGCATCCATGGACCGACAGCTTTCATATGCAGTTAATTTTAATTTCTAGCCTGATGTTGGCCACTTTCCGGACGACAGCAATGGGTCTTTACTATGGTAACTGCCTCGCGGGACGCCTTAACCATATTAACGAACTACGTGGTACGACCATTCCCTTGATGCCGGAGCAAAGGTTTCTCCACCCCGCAGCCAAACTGATCTAACTCGACCGCAGCTTTAGGCGCTGATTCCGCCAAAAAAAAATAACAAAAAAAAAACGCGCCCCCTGGTTGCTCTAGCTCACGCAGCGAGTGGCGTGATTTCTACAAGCGTCGTTGCCAGACCGACGCCACCATCAGGGGGGGCGCCGCGGCGGGGGGTTCTTTAACCCCGTACAGGGGGGGGGGGCGTTATTTTGAACCCCGCACAAGCAAAAACCCAACAGCAGCAGCGCAAAATATGTTCTCTAACCAGCCACGTATACAATACCACTCGCGACAGAAATATGAAAGACGAAACATTCCTTACATTTCCGCCCCCATAGTTTATACCAGGTACAACCGAGCGAAAGTTGACACGCGACACAGCAGCAGTACGAGCAGCAGATGTTGCAAGTTTTCACATGTCAAGACAGGTCATCGACTTATCACTTCCAACACCTATAATCGAAATGTTGTTGGTAAAAATATGGAAATATCTAGTTTTTTGTGAGCACCGTAGGTCCTATTTACTACGGCCCCCCTTAACCCAAACAGAACTGAAAAAAAAATCCCACACTATTTCCAAGTAGTTTGTCCCCAAATTCGTGGGACCAGTTCTTAAGGGGTTAACAAAAATAATGGAATATATAGGTTTTTGGCTACGTGATGGGTCCTGATTGCTACGAGTATGGTCCCCCGTAATGATTCCAAGCGATTTGTCGCCAAAAACGTGCGTTCGGTTCGAACGGGGTTTTACCCTTGTTAGGACGGCATTCCCGCAGTGGGGACGCTTTTTCTTCTTTTTTTTTTGCTGTGGGGACGCTGTGGAGACAAAACAATTGAAATTAGAGTCAGTTTTACGTTCATCTTGGAATTAGAGCGCACTACCAAAAGGGTACCTGGTATCATACATCTTGAGCTAAGGGGATTTTCAAAACGAGTTTCGGATGCTGGTGACTCGTTGAGGACTCTATAAGCTTGAGATGTGCTGCTCCTTCCTCATACACGACATGTGTATCCGGCGTAAGGCCATAAAAAACCCATAGTAAGCGCGATGGAAGAATCACACACAGCTTGCAAGGATGAGTTTCGACCAAATCCTCGATCCCACAGCTGTTGTTTTCAACTTTTATGATTTTTTACCCGTCCGCTCGAGAATTAAAAAAAAAAAAAAACATACATACATACATACACACACAAACACTACGTACACAAAAACACACATCGCCATGATTCAACAAACCTGGCCTGGAAAAGGCTGTGAGATTATCAAACGAAGGTATGTGTCCCTGGCGCACACACCAACGGAACGCAGCAGATATGCAAATATCCTTCGGGACATGAGAGGGGAAAAGTGCGCACCTCGAACAGATTATCAACAGATCGTCGATTCCTACATCATGATCTAGATATTTCACGGCAGATAGATTCGGGATCTGTATGATCTACCTCATGTTGCCGGGTGGGAGCCGTATAATCTGCATAATACAGCACATGTTTCCTGGAATGGATACCAGGTGTACTACTGTACGTGCAGATCTTGCACAACCTCTTCTCACAACGGCAGAGGTGAGGAGCGAGATTATCTACAGTAGATGATCTATCTATAGATCATCTATCTGTAGATCATCTATCTGTAGATCAATCTGTAGATCATCTATCTGTAGATCAATCTGCAGATCATCTATCTGTAGATCATCCATCCGTAGATTATCTGTAGGTAGATCATCTATTTGTAGATCATCTATCTGTAGATCATCTATCTGTAGATGATCTATCTGTAGCTGATCTATCTGTAGATGATCCTCCCGAGGGTTCACAGGCACGATAGCGGGTAAGCCGGTACTACTCAACCGGCACTATAGATGGACCACCGCTGTAATACAGTCCGCGACAGCTCTTAGTTAGCCCCGTTACGTAGAACTGCACATTCTTTTGGTGGGGAAAATACTTAGAATTGGTGTAGGGTCATTTTCGCAAAAGATGATGGGTTTCAAGAAAATGGGACGTTAACCCCGTAAGAACTGGTCCCTCGTTTTTGGGGATAAATTACTTGGAATTAGTGTGGTATAAGTTATTTTCAGTTCTGAATGGGTTAAGAAAGGTTGGCTCGATTTTTCCACGACACAAGAAAACCATTTGTATACGTACATACACTGAAATCACTGTGGGAGACACCCGTGCCCAACAGAAGCATTTTAGCCTGCTGGGCCCTTTTGATACATACTGGTGTCGCGTGCTTCTGTACTACAAATACTATTAAGCATACGCACCATGGCAAAAAGTAACCTTCCATCGGGCTTTTTGGGAGTTCATAGAGAGAAAAAGCGACGAAGCAGGTTATACGTACTGCTGCTGTGCTGTACCTGTACTACAATTACTATAAGCATACGTACCATGGCAAAAATTAACCTCCCATTAGGCTTTTTGGGAGTTCACAGAGGGAAAAGGCGAAGCAGATTATACTGCTGCTGCTGTGCTGTACATTCGCAAACATTCGCAAACGATCGCAACAAAATGTGTAACTACAGCTGTACTCGTAGTGTATGTATAGGACGCGCATGACAACAGCCACTTGTACCTGCTGCCAGCTCACTCAAAATGCATCACCAGCCCTTTAATAATAAGCAACAGGGATGCTTACTGGCCCACGGGTAGATTTCGTATTCGATAAAAGGGGTGTGCTCCACACTGCCTTAACCCATTGAAAAGAGCATCCCGCACTAATTCCAAGTAGTTTGTCCCCAAATACGTGGCACCAGTTCTTCAAGGGGTTAAAGTTAAAAACCGCTCCCGAAATTATTATTTGATTTACAGTAGTTCCCCGTCAATCTCAAGCTGAGATTCTTGTTGGAGCTCTTTCTTGATGAGAGGGCCGGTAGTACAATGGGGGTGAGTTGCCTAACAACTAGTCGGCCACTAGTTACTAGTTGGATGGGTAATATTGCAGTTATAAGTAGCTGCTTGCGGGGGAAAATGCGGGGGTTCTGCGCCTTGTATCCGACTGGCGCGTTTGCATCATACAGCTGTCGTACAGGACACCTAATAAGAAACAGGCTATTAATAATAAGAAAGCCAGGCTGAGATTTAGATGAAAATAATAAATTTGGGAGTCGTATTCTTGAAACTAGTGTAGGAAGCACCCTCTATCAAATAAGAAATCCAGCCTGGACCAGATTTCCTGTTTCTTATTAGGTGTCCTGTACTGTAGCTCGATTTACGTTGTACACCGATACAGCTACGATAGATAGTAGTGGGTACCCCAAGGGATTAGAGCATCCCGAGACAAGCCAAAGTAAGCTCTCTTAACGAAGTACCAGAGGGTATTGCTCTTATCTGTAGTGGGCAATATATACCTGTGGTAGCTTTTTAGTATACGCGAGACCAGCCGTTTCGGCCGCCCTTAACCCACGCCCTTAACCCATACAGAACTGAAAAAAATGCTCGTACACTAATTCCAAGTATTTTGTCCACAAATTCGTGGGACCAATTCTTAAGGGGTTAACTCCAGAATGATCTTATCTTGGGCGCTCTTAACTCGGGATATCCACTAACTAAATTGCCGGTACGTATGATACCAGCAGGTAGCTCAGCTATTAATCGTTCGCTTATGTACTTCGCCACTCAACCAATAACTGTCATTATGTACCGAAATATAAGGACAGTTTGTGCATTAATAATATATCCAAACGATTCTTATATTGCGGGACAGAGTGGTAGCCGTGAACTCCACCTCCAGCCAACTGACAGCCGTGGCAATGGTCGACGGTTTTGTACGACCGCACTTGGCATTTTTTTTGTTGTTACTGCTGTGCCCGAGTTTCAAAAGGTACACTGCTGTTGGAACAAAGGTACCCTTTTAAGACAAATATAGGTACCTTTTTGAGACAAATATAACTACCCTTTTGGGACAAATATAGGTACCATTTGGGACAAATGTTAGGTACCCTTTTGAGGAAAAGGTACCCTTTCGGGAAAAAGGTACCTTTTTCCGACAAAGGCACCCTTTTGGGACAAAGGTGCCCTTTGGGGACAGGTACATTAGGACAAACGCAGGTACCCTTTCGCGACAAAGGTACCCTTTTCCGAAACAGGTACCATTTTCCAGCTGCCCTTTTCGGGCAAAGGTACCCTTCCGGAACAAAAGTACGAGTACCCTTTTCGCACAACGGTACCCTTTTGGAACAAAGGTACGTACCCTTTTGGGGCAAAAGTACCCTTCTGGGACAAAGGTACTCTTCTGGGACAAAGAAAAATACCCTTCAGAGAACTACAGAGGGAAAAAAGCGACGACAAAAAATAGACCATCACAGAAGAATCGGCCACTGGCTCGGGTGGGGGCGCAAAACGAGCCGTACGGTGCGACGGGGGAGCGGCATGATCCTACCGGTACTCGTCTCGCCCTGCTGCGCGCTCGCACTGCTCATAGACGGTTGATGACTGATGACACGGCACTTGTCATTTTTCGGTCGCTTTGGTTGTTATCTATGGGGCCCAGAAGGGGTTGCATATATACTTCCAGGTATACATGAGTACTCGTACCATACAACACATGTACAGAGTGTACAGCAGCAGCAGCAGCAGCAGTGATGATCCAAAATGACAAACAGCCCCTTGCGATATGATATGATATGATACGATACGGGAATTCCACGTCTCTGTCGCTGTTTTGCGCGTTGTTGGCCTGTTGCCTGGTGTCGTCTAGCCCCCTAGCCCGCTCGTCGTCGAAACAATACGCAGCAAAAGCGAAACTACGAGTAGGAGCGAAGAGAAGCATGTTACTGGTGCAAGAGTACCGTTCGGAAACGGAAAAGAACACTTCCTTCCTCTCTTGCTGCATATTGTGATTGTTATTACACTCAGTTATTATCGTACTCGCTTTACATGGAGTATATACCTGGTTGACCATACGGTACCGTTATCACAACGAAAAATATGTACGCACGTACCCGACGGTAGCGGGTGTCGTAAATACTCGAAGCTCGTACTGGCCGTACGGTGGTACCAGCAGCTCATACCAGGTACCATACCGGGGAACACCTGGTTATATGATAATACCAGCAGCATCATATTATATGACCCACATACTATTAATACGAGCATGTTAATATCTGAATCCTGCAAGAACACGAAGCACAGGCAAGAAAAAACACCAGAAAACACACACACCAGCAAGCAAACACCAGCAAAGAAAGCATGAACACCAGCAAAAGCACAAAAAACACGCACCACCACCACCGCCACCCCCACCGCAAGCAGCAGTAGCAGTAAGAGCCGCAGCAGCAGCAGCAGCAGCAGCAGCATCAGCTCTGCTTTTCCAACTCAACACGTCCCATCCCACCTGCTAATCTCGTGGACACGGCTGATCCCATCATCAATCCTCAGGCTGCTCCTGCTCCCCTGCCTGCTTATCAGGCTCGGAATGCCACCACTCCTCCTGCGACGCCCCCCGCCCCCCGCCCCTCCCCTACTCGATGCCTCCGGCCCCACCACCACCGCCCCGAACCCCTGGTGGCTCTCATCTTCGCTACCGCCTTCGTGAGAGCTCGCGGAATCGGAGAAGTGGGTGTTGTCGATCAGGACAGGAGCATGAGGCCTCTGGTTGTTGCTGCCGCTGCTGCTCTTGCGTGGTCTCATGGTGGAGATTGATGCCGGTTAGCGAACAATGCAAAGCTGCTGCTCCCTCCTCCTCCTCCTCCTGCTCCTCCTGCTGTTGCTGCTGCCGCTGCTGCTGCTCCTGCTGCTGCTGCTGCTGCTGATGCTGCTGCTGCTGCTGCTGCTGCTGCTGCTGCTGCTGCTGCTGCTGTTGCTTCTGCTGCTGCCGCTCCCCCTGCTGTTGCTGCTGTTGCTGCTGCTTATGTCGCTGCTGCTGCTGCTGCTGCGCTATAAATCAATCAAATGGGCTGCTTGTTGTGGTGGTCAATAAAAAGCAAGATACAGATATACTGCTACTACACTGCCGCCGCTGCTGCTGTACGTACAAAGCAAGCAGTGAGTGGTAGTAGTTTTAGTATACCCCCACAACTAAACCCCGCGCGCAAGCTTCCGCGTCTCCGAATCAAATTTAGCCGGAAAAAAAAGTCCCTTCTTTACCTCCCCCCCCCCCTGCCTCTCCCGAATCCCTCGAGCCTGCCGAGTGCCAGTAGAGGGCGTTCTGGGGACAGATGCACACGTCCGGGAGAGTGGGAGGAGGTAGGCTTGGCAAGTGCGATGGTCGGGACAAGAGATAGGGGTTGGCAACTTGGGCAGCAAACACGGGGATGTGTGCGCCTCGACTCGAGGTCTCGAGGAGCCGGAAAAAAAATGAGATCGACCAAGGACTCTAGCTGTGCTGGGTGCCTTCTTGCATCCCGAAAACGTGCCAGAGACGCAAAGCGGAAGCCGAAAACAGGAAGACGTGCCGGTACTACGTCTCAGGGTTGGGAGACCGTTGGAATCATAGCCAAACCAAAGGAGCATGGGGCAAAACACTGCGCAGCACTAGACGGAAGAGCGAGAGCAAGGTCCATTTCATCAGCGGGGCATAATGTCGCCATCTGTCTGCCTCTCGGCGTGGTTATTCCTTTTTTTTTTGCCGATCTCACCGTCGTTCGTCGCGCCCGGGCTCTCATGCGCCGCCTACACAACCGCGTGACGGAGTGAAACCCTTTCTCCCCAGCCGTCGTGGGGAGATTCCCCTTGAGGGGAGCTCGCCGAGTACGCCTTGGCGCGCTGCCTTTGTTCGTTGTGGTGAAAAGTACTTCACATGCAAACATATAGAAAACGCCTACAGAAAATCAAGCAAACCCAGAACGAGTGTGAACAAAATGATAGAAGATCAGTTATCAGAAGATAGAGTGTACGGGCGAGCGACCGCAGAACAAAGTAAGAGAGAGTTACGATTGCTGCATGGTCTCGGGGCTCTCGTATATGTAGATATGCATGCATACATACATACCTGGTTTTTAGTGGGGCAAAGCAATCAGTAACAAAGTAATGCGATTCATATGGCCGTGGGTGCTGTTTCTTTTGTCGTCAGTCTCAGATTCGTTGTTGTTGTTGTTGCACTTGTACTTCCCCTGCTGCTGCTGTGATCAGAAGCAACACACAAGAAAGGGCAACCACCAGTACAAGCAGCAGCATCAGGTAGGTGCTGAGATCCCCGAGTTTTTCAGACTACAAAAAATCGAAAAAAATGTACGCTACGAGTGTCTACCAGTGTGTACGAACGTACGGGAAAGCTCGGGGAAAGTGTTGAAAATTGAAAAAACGAAAGGTACACCAGGGAAATTGGAAATTATATGGTACCTATGGTCTCCGATGGTACGTACATACCACAATCATCACACCGCCACACACAACCTGTCACGCAAGTGTCACGTGTCATTTTGCCATACCAGGTACACTCTGTCGCCCAGTTTACGGTGTCTGCTCCACTCTCACAGAGTTACGTGTAGCGTGCACATCATATAACAAGTAGCGCGTTACAAGTAGTATAATACGAGGGAACAAATGTATGCAACGTAGACGAATCTCGACACGCAGACCAGACGTGGACATCGTACGTAGCTGTCTTTCACACCACCACTGACCGACAGCACTCGATTGTTTCTGTCCTTTTTTTTCTGGGTTGCTTTGGAGTTTCATGTATATACGTACAGCAGTAGGGTTCTCATCATGTCATGTTCCGTTTTCCAACAACTTACTGGGTTTCAACGTCGTTTCGGCAGGATTACGACTGATGATGTCCACCCCTCGATTTCGCGTGACGGTTTCCCAACAAACGCGGAGTTCTTGCCATGCGCCGTTAGTCTAAGGACAGCTACGGGTTTTGTCACCGAGGTTTTAACCATTAAGAACTGGTCCCACGTATTTGGGGACAAACTACTTGGAATTAGTGTGGGATAATGTTTTCAGTTCTGAATGGGTTAATAACTGGTCCCACGAATTTGGGGACAAAAAACTTGGAACTAGTGTGGGACATTTTATTTCACCTCTGAATGGGTCAACTGCCTCGTGTTCAACTTCGGCGTTTTTCGCCCTTTCTTTGTTATCATACCGTTAATAAAGTCACACACGCGCGTTGGGTTTGTTTTCGTCCTGCCGCCCCCGCCCCCGCCGAAAGTACTCTGGATCTGTGGCCGAGCATACTGATGCACGGGACTGTATTTTTTGTGTTCTGTGTTTTTCGACGATACCCCCCCCCCCCCCCCCCCCCTTGCTGGGGACGGATGTAGCGGTAGTGTTAAGGCATTACGAAGTCCGTTGGGCTTCGTACTGGTAAAAGGTTTACCAATTTCCAACCTAATCTATCCCATATAACACTCTCCCCCCCTGGAACGGACCGGATATACCGGTCGACGCGTGTGACCAACAGTACCATAACAAACATTAGTCTGTGTCCTTTCCGAATGAATCCAGCCCCCCACCCCGCCCTCGCTGTAGCAGTGGATTGTGTCCTGTCTTTTTCGAGCATACGTTTCAGCCCCGCCCCCCTCCTCCCTCGCTGGGAATGTGGCAGTATCACAACTTCGATGTCTTACGTTTTTCGAGCCCCTCGCGGCTACGTACTACGTACGCTTTTGTTATTTTTTCCATTTTGACCTTTCTTCAGGAGGCTTCGCAGCCTTGCAGGGTGGATACGTAGAGGTGTGGAGTAGGGTATTGAGAAGCCGCCTCTCCGCATCTTTGGTTTCATGTTCTCGTTCGTGGAACCGGTGTTCCCCCGAATCTTCCGTAGTTCTGTACATTTGGGTCATGAGGGTCGGCTGGCTACCAGGGTAGTGTTTTGGTGTTTGTTCTGGATAGCTTGTTGTAATGGCCCAGTGTTACAGACCTGCAAGGGGATACTCCGTGTATCACCCGATCCTATATCACGATGCCTGCTACGGCAGAGGTGCACCGTGTTTTTTTCTGAGGATTTTTCCCTCAAGGAGCCTTATACCTCACTCAAAAACGGATCTAGGAGGAAAACTTCATGGCCTTAACCCATTCAGAACTGAAAAATGAATCCCACACTAATTCCAAGTGTTTTGTCCCCAAATACGTGGGACCAGTTCTTACGAAGAATATTGCATCACAAGAATGAAAATTCCGACGTGTTTGGGTTAAGGGCCCTTTTAACGAAGAAAACAAAATCCATTCGGAAAGAAAAAAAAATCAAACCCGCTTCTCATTGGTCAGAACCCGCACCACCACCCAATATTATACCCCAAGATCCTAATCTTTGGTGCTGGTGCGTGTGTTGACCAATGAAAAGCGAATTTGAATTTTTATTTTTCCAAATTGAATTTATTTTATACTCGTTAATATGGGCCCTAAGGAGACCCGTCATTGAGATATATTTTCAGCCAAAAAATTGCCACCTCTAACGTAGCACGTGTCTCACCAGGATTAGGAATATCAGGGAAATTGCGTAGGTATACGTATACATAAGGGCCCGAATTAGCGAGTATAAAATAAATTCAATTTGGAAAAAATAAAATTCAAATTCGCTTTTCATTGGTCAACACACGCACCAGCACCAAATATTATGCCCCAAGATCCTAATATTTGGTGCTGGTGCGTGTGTTGACCAATGAAAAGCGAATTTGAATTTTNGGGGCACATGAACTCATTTTCGGACGGGGCAAAATTCGCCCAATTTTTCCCGATTCCCGATATTTGCCATATATTTGCCCAAAGTCCTCAAAAAGCGAGTTATTTTGGCAAAATTCGCCCAATTTTTCCCGATTCCCGATATTTGCCATATATTTGCCCAAAGTCCAAAAAAAGCGAGTTATTTTGTACATGTTGATCTCCTTACTGCTTTCGAAATAAGTCAAGATGGGGCCCTGTAGCAATGGGCAGGTGCGCTGCAAACCTCTGGAAGAGGGCTCGGACAGTCATTATCTTCGAGAGAACGCCCGATTTTGAGCTCTCCGTGAGGAGAAATTGCTCAGAGTAGTTTTAACTGGGGAAGATCTGGAGAAAAGACAAGATCAAGATCCGTGTTGTCACAGTAAAGACCTATGCCAATGGGAAAGCGATGTTTGAAAGCGATGTTTGAAAGCGATGTTTGAAATATTTCCCTGGAATTTTCAGGCTGAAGATCCGCTCGTAACGCCGCTGTGGGAAAAAAGGGAAAGCATGTTTGTTTTTTTCTTATTTTTTTTCAAACGGCTGCAGGCGGCGCAATTTTCTTTTTCTAGTTGCAAATCGTCAACACCCTGATAAAAATCAGCTCGTGCGACGATAGACCTTCGATCTCGACATAGACTCAGCCCACGGCCAACCCGCTTCGGGTCGGGCAAGGCCAACGAGTGTAGATGACGGCCTCGAAGGTATAAGATGGACCCACGGTCTAGGAGGCGAGAGATTGCCGGCGGCGTCCTACGCTCTTCTCCCAAACCCGAAAAAAACCCTATTTTTTGCCGTTTGAGACGGATCGAGAATTTTTGTCATCTGTTTTATGCACACCAGCAGCCAATTGTTTGTTTATCAGACGCCTGACCAGCGCCCGCCACATATCACCGGCCACCGTGTGAACACGGTGACCCTAGGATGGGTCGGAGCCCGTAACAAGCGCACCGCGTTCAGAATTCATGACGCAGTCGTTGATTTCGTCGATCCATGTCTGTCGAGGACTCGGAATCTCGCCGCTTCGAACTAACATTCGCCTGATTTTTTCTCAAGCCGATCTTGTCCCAACATCGGCCTGATAATTGCCTTTTTCGGGTTTTTCCAAAAGTTGGGAATATTCCGTTTTAGAAATCGGTCCCATAGCAAAAGCTTGTTCTGGAAAAATCTGGCGGGGATCTTAGGAATTCAAACTTTCTAGGGTAGCTTTGCTTCCCCATTGGCATAGACCTAATAAGCGGCCTCAAAAACTTCCATCAGAAATAAGAAGAAAGTCGAGGGAAACCCAAACCAGGAAACCTAGACGACGTCGTCTATTCATATAGCTTCATTAGGGCCTGTTTTAACGAAGAAGAAAAAAAAATCAATTTGGAAAAAAAATAAAAAAAAAAAAAAAAAAAAAATCGGTAACCTCGGTGGATGGTGAGATCTCCGCATGATCGCTTCTATGCGACGGTTGGTAGAGAGCCTGGCACTCACAAGTGCATACCAGGCACCAGGTATGTATTATATGTATTCGCAGGTATATGATACACATATTACGAAGTAAAGGACAGAGTGGACACAGAGAAGGGTAAAGCAAAAGTCGGAGGTGTTGTTACGGCTGTACTATTGTAGACTTCTTGTGGTACGTAGTATAATACCGGCAGTTTTCTTCTTTGGGGGGGTGTTTATGAGTGGTCAACGCTGAAGGTCATGCTGCACATTTTCGGTGGCGAATACAACACTATGTGTTATCGGTAGAAACTTATACCAGTTAACCCATTCAGAACTGAACAAATGTTCCACACTAATTCCAAGTAGTTTATCCCCTATTTCGTGCGACCAGTGTAACTACTACTAAAGGTTTTGTACTACGTATCAGATTTAATACCAGGTAGTAAGCGTTCATATTTTGTACTGCAGTATTATACATGTACGTGTATCTACGAATCGGTGTATCATTATTAGTATCCTTGCCATTGCCATCCGTCGATGTGTGGCATGAGCTTCAACAGTGACCACTCATAAGCACTCCGAAAGTGTATCATCATTTTATTTTGTAACAAAATGGTAGCCCAAAAAAAAAGCGGTCCCGCTTTTTTTGCTGATGATTTATGACTGTTACGGTGATTGCGATGCTAGTTTTCGGCTCCTATTTGTTCGACTGTTCGATGATTTATTCATCGCATGATACTACGTAGTATCATACTTCGTACACATATACCTCGTATATGATAAATATATATATATATAAGTTATATGCCAGTATCTGTATACGAGTGTCTATCCTTCAGCATACATAGGTATATACCTGGTGCCTTCTATATATGAGTATACCTGGTATGCATATTTGTTTTTTTTTTGTCTGTTTTTCGATCACATATCTTCGCAAGCGCGCCGTTTGCTTGCTCAAATGCTAAAGAGTTTTACAGGGGGAGGCCGTCCGGACACAGCAGTAGCCGTACAAGTTTGGGCGGAGTATGTATACTGCGTACGTAGTGTATATGTACAGAAATGGTCCCTCTACGAATAGTGCCGGTGTGATATGCGCCAGCCATCAATACCGGCACTATGGCGGCAACCGTCACTACAACTCCGCACACTGCCACACTGGTGAATCCCATCTGTGCCAATCAATTTCACAGGCACTATTTACTGTACCGTGGTGGGGAGGGGGGGGTGGAAGCCTGCTTTGTGGCCCGGATCTGAGTTACGGCTAGGAGGGAGAGAGAAAAGAAAGGCGAAGACAACAAATGGGACAAGAACAATAAGAAAAAAAACGGGCAGCCGGCACCTATTCGTATGGGCCACGAGTATCACCTTTTGGAGGGCCATAGTAGCCCATACAGTACAGGACGCCTAATAAGACACAGGAAATCTGGTCCAGGCTGGATTTCTTATTTGAGAGAAGGTGTTTTCTACATTAATTTCAAGATAACACATCCTGAATTTATTATTTTCCTCTAAAACTCAGCCTGGCTTTCTTTCTAGCCTGTTTCTTGTTAGGTGTCCTGTACTGTAGGGTGGAGGGTCATAGCCCATAGGCCGGCACAACTCAACCGGCACTATAGAGGGACCATTACTGTACTGGTACCTATTTACGGGGAGCCCTTTTTCGGCGGAGAAGAACCTGAGAGTGGACATCGTTGACAGTTGAGGAGGTTCTTCGGGACGACCCATACCGGGAATACCGTGACGAAGCCACTTACATATTTTGTATATTCGTATACTAGTACAGGACACCTAACAAGAAACAGGCCGATAAGAAAGCCAGGCTGAGTTTCAGAGGAAAATAATAAATTCAGGAGGTGTTATCTTGAAATTAGTGTAGAAAGCACCCTCTCTCGAATAAGAAATCCAGCCTGAACCAGATTTCCTGTTTCCTTGTTAGGTAACAAGAAACAGGCTGATAAGAAACCCAGGCTGAGGTTCAGAAGAAAATACGAAATTCAGGAGGTGTTATCTTGAAATTAGTGTAGAAAACACCCTCTCTTGAATAAGAAATCCAGCCTGGACCAGATTTCCTGTTTCCTTATTAGGTGTCCTGTACTGTATGTGTCTATCCTCGGGCGGATTTGGTTTAAACATAAACCACACTCTTCCGCATTTAAAAAAAAAATGTGTCGTGTTGATTTAACCCATTTAGAACTGAAAAAAAATATTCTACACTAATTCCAAGTAGTTTATCCCTAAATATATGGAACCAGTTCTTTAAGGGGTTAAGGTTGGGACGCCACCCACGCAGAACCGCAAAAGCAAGCGCGGGGACACCTGCGAGGAGGCAACGCTGGCCACAATGGATCAGCTGGTGCCTCTACCTCCGAGGCGTGCGTGCAGTGTTGGTGCATGCGCACCGACGGAGCTGGTCCACCATGTGGTCAGCGCTGCCTCCTCGCAGGCGTGCGTACCTGCGCTTATTGCTTGCGGGGCTGCGTGGTACGCTCCTTCGAGACATTACGTGTACGTAGTACGTGTAGTACGTGTCCTTCGACGAACGGAGCCACAAACCTGCCGCTTTTTTTTTGCGGTGGAAAGCTGGCAGCGAGCTTCGTGGGGGGGGGAATGATAGAGGGTCGACGGCGACGGAACGAGGTGGTGAAGGAACGCCTGCTGCTATTCGTATCGGTGACCACCCATCTCTCAATTTCGGGAGGGTGTCCTTTTGCTTCCAAGCTCCGGCTTAGGGATCACCAGGAAGCAAGAAAGGGCCGGGAGCTGGGGGGGGGTGGGGATGTACTCATCATGTCGTGCACGGCCGTAGTTGTATGGCCATAGACCCTCGAGTCCCTACAATGCCGGGACGGAGCACGTCGGGTTTTCGACGACCAGGCAGACATGGATTTCTTGCAGCAAGCGCGAAGCGCCGTGAGGTGTTGGGGGAGTCGCATGGAGGGTGGGCATGCATCTTATATTCTAAGAACCGACTGTGAGGCGGACTTGCATATGGATGGCAGCTTGGAATGGGGGGGGGTGTGACAGGCCCACAACGATCATGGTGTGGGGGTGGAACCTGGGTGCAGCTTAGGGTTGAAAAGTAGAAGGTAGATGAGCAAATAATGAGAAGGAAGGGCGGATCAAGGGCGGAAGGTTGAGTAGACGAGTAGATCGATGTTCCGTTTTTTATTTTTTATTTTTATTGTTTCCATCCCATTTATTATCTTCGCCCTTCCTTTCTTTCTCCTTCCTAGTCGTAACTCAGATCCGGGGTCACAAAGCAGGCCCTTCTCCCTCCTCCCCACTACGGGTTCGTGCCTTGATTTTTCATTGCGAGAAAGACTTCAGCCCTTCCTTTCCCTCGTCGGTTCGCACCGAATTGCGCCCACCCACGCTGCCAGGCGCCCCCTCTCAGCAGTTGATTCCGTTTTTTTTTTTTTTTTTTTTGCAAATTTACTCAAAAGTCTGACCCACGTGGCATTCGAACTCGCGAAATTGAATAGTTCGGGGGACCATAGTAAATAGGACCAAATATTGTTAGGAAAAAAGGGAAATATATAGGTTTTTGTATATACCGTAGGTCCTATTTACTATGGTCCTCCGTAAATAGAGTACCACTAGCCCACCGGGGCGACCAGGACGTAGGTACGAAATGGAGTTAGACTTTTTTCTTTTCTTTTTTTTTGTTCCTTCCCATTTATTTTCGCCCGTATTTTCTCTCTCCCTCTCATAATAGTCGTTACTCAGATCCGGGGTCATATGGCGGGGCTCTCCTCCCCCCTCCCCACTTCGTATTGTTTTTTTCATCTATTTCTTCCCTCGCCGACTCGCGTCGATTTACTGCTGCACACATATATTATACCAGTATCATACAGACTTAAGAACTGGTCCCACGAATTTGGGGACAAACTACTTGGGATTAGTGTGGGGCATTTGTTTCAGTTATGAATGGGTTCAAGTTTCCTTTTCGTATTGCCTTGTTTCTCTTTTTACTTTTTTACTTTTGAGATGATCGACGTCGAAGCTCTCGTGCTGCAGCAGTCCGACAAGGCGCATAATAAAACATGATCGTATACGAAGTTCCTGGTAAGTGCAAGTTTACCGCTATGATCTATACGTACATATGTATATGAATGTATGTATCATTCGTGCGTATTCCTATCATATATTCGTATATACCAGGTATACATTATATCATATATGTGTATAATATCATATGTGTATGGATTGCTGTACCTGTTTAAAGGCCTGGAATGAAGTACGATATGGTCTACTATTAGTTTGATATTTATATTAATAGCAACACAGCTAGTAGTAATATTAATAGCAATAGTCCTATATACATACGTATCCGGTACGAGTATTTGTAGTACTCGTATATACTATGGAGAATATGGAGCCCCTACCCTACGAACTTTCCCCAAAACCTGTCCTCCACAAGTACACCAGGTATATGTCGTACTGATAGTCGTAGCGTCGTAGCACGAAAAGTGAGAGGCATTTCCGTCGGATATACATGCTTCAGTACATGAATACCAAACAAAATAAGAATACATTCAAACATTAAACTTAATTTTTTGTGTAAAAAAATGTTAACATACAAGTAGACCCGGTATAACAACGGCAGTGGAATCATACATACTTCGTACATACTGACGTATATAGTAGTAGTACACGAACCTTAAGGGAGGGCTGGGGAGCACGAAATATCTTGTTTTTTCTCGCAGTGTGGTGTTTTTCTCAAGCGGAAGACACGGCGCGTTGGTGGTGATTTTTAAGGCCTGGAGCCCCTTATTTATGTTTGCTTATTGATCGTTACGGTTTAGATTGGGTGGGTGGTAGGTTAACCTTTCACCAGGAGTAGCCCAACGGAATAATGCCTTAACAAATGGCGTCAACGGCAGGACATGGGTTGTGGTGTGGTTCTGAGTTCGAATCCAACAATTCCACCATGAAAAGGTTTTTAAAAAAATTACGTAAGCGGATTTCCTCATGTCAGAACCTGATAAACAGTATTCCTTGGGTCCCTAGATATTATTAAGAACTTCGGACTACTTAGGCACGTACGGCCCCATACGAAGACCAAAGACCCCGCAGTTCTGAAGGGGGGGAGAGTGTTATAATCCATTCAGAACTGAACAAATGTATCCCACACTAATTCCAAGTAGTTTGTCCCCAAATACGTGCGGTCAGTTCTTAAGCACCAGCCGTATAATTGCACGTACGTGTTGTGGGCTGTTAGATCTGCACGTACTTTTGCACCATCATTTTTGCACCATCTTTACCCTTGCTCCCACCCGGACCTGATCCCACCCGGATCTGATCCCATTTGGCACCCTGCTCCCACCCACAAGGTGCAGAAATATAATCAGCCCTCCGCAGGAGCCGCCGGAGGCCCACCTGGCACCTCGATCCCATTTGGTGCCCATGTAGGCCATACATATCTACAACAACTCCTGCTATACATATAACCGTATTGAATGTACGTGCAGATTCGTTAGACTCGCACGTACTACGTGCAAGTTCTCCGGAGCCGGTTCTTAAGGGGTTAAGAGGCTTAGATTGAGTGGGTATTTGGTTAACCTTTTACCAGCAGCCCAACGGACTATTGCCGCCCACTTCAGTTATGCGGCCTGCAGTCCTACTGGGCCGCGATAGCTGGATGCATTTTAACACGCGGTCGATCGTATCGCGCCCTACCCCCCCCCCGACCAGAAAACAATCGGGGTTTCAGGGAACTGGCGTTATCCCACCACGTCCCGGTCGAAGTGCCAATTTGTTAAGGCATTCTATCCTTTGGGCTACTGGCAAAATGTTATCCATACCACCTACCCAAACCAAGCCTTATAACCCGCCCCCCCCCTGGAACGGGCCGGATACACGGGTCGACGCGTGTGACCAACACGCGGTTGATTCCAATTCACGGGGATCAAAAAGTGTTTTTCAGATTCTTGAACAACATGAGGAAATTCGCTTGCGTTTTCATGGTGGACGTGAGATTTGAAGTCACGACCACTACCACAACCCATGTCCTGCTGACGACGCCATTTGTTAAGGCATTAGTCCTTTGGGGGGCTACTGGTAAAAGGTTAGTCATACCACCTCCCTTGCCGCCAAAGATCCCTGAAAACCGGCTACCTATACCCAAACTAAGCCTTCTACGTACATATTAGTTTTCCCTGGCCGCCAGGAATCCCTGAAAATCGGCTACCTATCTACCTATACGTTGTACTGGTACTATTTTTTATTTCATCCCATGCTGACTGCAATCCATGTAGAGCAGTCGTGGCCCCTTTATAGTGCCGGTTGAGTCGTGCCGGTTTCCCGCTATATCGCATATAGAATCGCTTGGCACAGATGGGATTATAACCAGTGTGGTAGTGTGCGGAGTAGTGCCGGTATTGTTGGCTGGTGCATATAATGCCGGTATTGTTGGCTCGCGCATACCGGCACTATATAGAGGGGCCATTCCTGTACCGGTATATATACCTACCGGTACACGGGTACCCAGTACTAACTGTGCTCTCAGCACTAACCACCCACCACCGCCGCCGCCGCCGTATCGTATCAATATGTTATAAAAATTAAAAACAACAGCTTTCGAGAATTTCGTCGAGACTCATATTTTCCACGGTTTGTGTTATACTTGATATGTGTATACCGTATACTGTAATGATATGGGCTTGGTCTCACCCAGTCTTATCACATTATACTGTAATCAAGATAACACACCCGCTGGGATGATGGACGTGTCGAGCCGATTTTCTCCCTAACAAAGGCAGGCACCCACAACCAAAATGGCGGCTTTTGGAAATATCTCGTCGAAATCCTTCGCAAAACGCCTCGCTCGGGGTTTCCGCTCTGTCATACCCGTTGTGGAGAGAATAATCAGCTTCAAAATTCGTCCAAGGGGGTGTGTTATCTTGATTATAGTATACGATAATACCAGAGGTATTATGTATTCTACCCCAGTGTACATATGATATGATACTGGTATATATTTGGAGCGAAAACGCGAGTCTTCTAAATTTGACGTCTTCTTTTTTTAGGGACCCGAATCGAGATGTTTGTCGAATCTTATTAATAGTTAGACTACGCATGTATGAAGTACTCGTATGTGTATAATATGTGTACACAGCTGTTGTAGTAGTTCCGTAGAGTCAAGCGTAGAAGAGAAGCAGCTTTATATTAATCCCCGAGCCAGATGACATCTGCCTCACGACGGGCTTCAAGTATGGCCCTCAGATCTTATAAATATCCCGAATACCGAATACGAATGCCATCCAAGTTATACGAAAACGGACCAATTACCTATACAGAGGTAATTACCGGCCTTCCCAGCCCATACCATTTCAGTACGTAGTGTCTGTAGTGTAATGAAGTAGATATGTACATCGTCATAATCAGATGAAGTGTGTCCCACCAAGCACAGAGCAGCAGCGCATGATGACGAGGACACAGGTGGTGTATGAGCGCTTCACATTTCGGTGCCACGAAATAACATGTATGTATGAAGATAATAAGATAAGATAAGGTAGGCTATGTACGGATATATACTATAGAGATAAAAAATGGCATCACTCACAAGGAAAGTGAGACCACTTAATCGATCATTTGTTTACGATTTGCGCTATAAATATGTACACACAATTCGACGCGAGTCGACGAGGGAAGAAAGGGCTGAATTATTCTCGCGATAAAAATGCAAGGCACGAACCGTAGTGGGGGAGGGGAGGGAGAGGAGCCTACATGGTGACCCCCGATCTGAGTTACAACTAAGGAGGAGAGAAAAAAGAAAGGCGAAGATGCTAAAAGGGATGAACAAAAAAAAAGAGTAGGTAACCCCAATTAACGTACGAATAGTGTGCCCGGGATTGGAGGCTCCGTATAAAATCAAAACGTCCCTGATCAGAGTAGTTGTACTACACTAACTACTACTGTATTACCGATCGAGCTCTTTTTACGTAGCCAAATGAGCCCTTACATACCGTTTTACCTCCCTTAAGGGGCCCCTTCGGTCATGATGAAACACGAGTACTTGAGAGTTGAAAAATATATATTTTTCGTTTTTTTACAGCAGCAATACTATTTCTGGTATAATAACACCATATCAGTACTCCTTACGGAAAACGGCATAGCTCCAGTTCCAATGCTCAGGAAAGCCTAGATCATGGTCAACATTTGTGTCTCGGGAGGCATATCGATCAGACGCCTTGTTCGTCACGAAAAGTGCCTCTTTGCAACTACTCATTGGGAAAAAATCTGAGCATTGGAACTGGAGCTATGCCGTTTTCCGTAAGGAGTACTGATATGGTGTTATTATACCAGAAATAGTATTGCTGCTGTAAAAAAAACGAAAAATATGTCGTATATTTTTTCAACTCTCAAGTACTCGAGTTTCGTCATGACCGAAGGGGCCCCTTAAATGGGGCCACCTACCGTAGAGGTCGAAAGTCGAAGGCCTGGAGCACATATATATACTCGTACGTTTTTTTTTTATTACTGTTTTTTCATCCCTTTCATTATCTTCGCCCTTCTTTTCTCTCCTCCCTATGTAGTCGTAACTCACAGATCCGGGGCCATAAAGTAAGCTCATCTCCCTCCTCCCCCACTACGGTTCGTCCCTTGCATTTTTATCGCGAGAAAGACCTTTCTTCCTTCGTCGGATCACATGGAATTGTGCATGTATTGTGTGTACAACATAATTTTCATATCACATCTATATTTATATAAATGCATATCATATGATACCAGGTATAATATAGACATCCATATATATATGTGTGTATTTTATACGTACAATATGTATAAAATATGTAGATGTGATATTTACTGCTGGTGATATACCGGTACGTATATTATATGATATGGAATAATATCAATATCATATGCCCGGTATACGCAACGGACAAAAAAGAGCGGAACAGCAGCGAGCCGGTACGAGCCGCTAATCTTTTTTTTCGTAATTTCTGAATATTGAGTCCACGCATGGAGCCGTT
Source organism: Saccharina japonica (assembly GCA_008828725.1). Classification (NCBI taxonomy): domain Eukaryota; class Phaeophyceae; order Laminariales; family Laminariaceae; genus Saccharina; species Saccharina japonica. Next base: position 131,655 of record MEHQ01002825.1, on the reverse strand, counting down.
GTCTTTTTTTGCAGTTCTCAACTCTGCTGTGCTGCTGCTGCTGTGCTGCCTTGGTATTGAATAAAATGGTTTTCGGGTCTCTTCGACTCACGAAAAAAACTATGGTCCTGGATCGGTGTAATAATAGTATTAATCTAATATAATAGAATAATATTAATAGTGTCGATCGACATATGATATCATATACCTGGTATACGGTATAATATAACATACTTCGTACATACATACATTACATGGATGTGATACTCGTATACCACTCTGTCTCGAAGTATAATCACCTTTTGTACATTTAAATTCAATAAAAATGGTTCTTATATTTCGGGACAGAGTGGTACATTAAAATTCAATAAAAATGATTCTTATATTTCGGGACAGAGTGGTATACTATAATATGTACTACGATACGAGGTATTGATATTAAAACCAGGTGTTAAATACTACCAGGTACCGAGTTGTATACACACATATATATACGAGTATATCAGCCCCCCTCCATGTGCAGCAGTACCGGCCTGCATAACTCACAAGAAAGTCAGCCTGAAAAATTGAAGAAAAAAAAACTTCCAGCATAGTCAGTGTGCCTAAGTTTTAAGAAAGTTGAGCCCTTCCTGTGTCTGATCAAATAAGAAAAAAGCGCATTTTCACGAGGCGTTTTTCCTTCGGGGTCAGGTCGTTTTGGTCCCCATATTTTCCATTATTTCGGTAGGCGTTTCGTGCGGGGATTGACTGTTTGTGTCCGCTGATCGGGTTTTCCCTCAATTCAGTAGGCGTTTTCCTCCGGGGGTGGGAAGTTTGTTTGTGTATCGTACCCTGTTTGGGAGTTACCATTGTTTCGATGGGCGTTTTATTTCGGGGATGGAAAGTGTGTTTTCGCGCGCGCCCAGAATAGTGAACACGAGGGGTGGACAAAGGGTGATAGTGGATCTTTAAAATGGGGGGTTTTGTCTTGGTAGTAGTATGTTGACCCTCAGATCGAACCCTAACCCTAACCCGAACCCGAACCCTATGCCAGTGGTCAGTGCTTGCTTGGCCAATCAGAGTGTCTAATTAGCTACCTTAGGAAGATCCACTAACAGTAGTGTTTGTCCACTACTGGTGAACATGTGAAGCCTGAGCCCGATTTCAGGTTACTTGTGAGAGGGCCGGTACTACTACTATTAATACTACAGCTGTACGTCGGTGTAATATGTTTACGTGCTATTTACGTATCTATTTATAGGACGTGGCGTAGCGTTGAGCGAAAAAGCGCTGCTGCTCTATTCATAGACCCACTGGACCATCGCCTGCCCACTGCTGTCAGTATATCAGTATTTATACGTACTGTAGTGTGGTCCGCACACATTACAATTACAAGGCAGTGAAGGAGTCACTCGCGTCATTACATCCCACCGACCGTATGTACGTTATAACGTACGATACCTATTCATAGTACGGTAAGGCAGGGTGTAATGATATCAATGTTAATATTAATAGTATGCTATGTACTGGTACTATTAATAGTACCTGGTATGATATTAAGAAGAGAAAAAATCGAAACGGTGATAGCGAAATTTTTGGAAATTTTCCTCCAAACTCATCTTTGCGATGTTAATATAAATAGTATGGTGCTGTGTACCCGGTACCAGGTATGATATTCAGGAGAAAAAAAAAAAACGGTGAGATCGAAAATTTCTTTGCAAGCTTGGTGTGATACGATATGTATCCTCTGGCAATATTTATACCATGTATGTTATGAAATGCACACGTAAAAGTGCAACTAATCAGGAAACGCACACGGTCCATCCCCGAAATAAAACGCCAACCGAAACAATGGCAACCCCCAAACAGGGTACACAAACGTCCCATTCCCGTAGAAAAAAAGCCTACTGAATTAAGGGAAACCCCAACCAGGGAACACAAACGGCCAATCCCCGAAAATAAACGCCTACCGAAGTAATGGAAAGTATGGGGACCAAAACGGCGTATCCCCGAAGGAAAAACGCCTATAGAAATGCTGAAAAACAGGAGAGAAGAAAGGCCTAACCCAGAAGCAAAATAACGCCTACTTGATTGACGGAAAAAACAAATAGGGAACACAAACGGCCCATCCCCAGAGGAAGTAATCCTACCGAAATTACGAAAAACAAAAAACAGGGGGGCGTTCGTTATTATGTGCATGACTGGTCGGCACAAATGGTGTGCAGGATGTGTGGTCAATTTCAACCGTGTGCATCGGCCCAGACGAACCCGACTCTAGACCTAACCCGAACCCGAACCCGAACGCCTGCCCATTGGGGGGCTCGAGGGGTCGACAGGGGCAGTCACGCGGTTCCGCCGCGTGTTTTGGTGACATTTTTTCCGAAAAAAAACCGGGCGACCGAAAGGCCAGCCTCGACCAGTAAGACCCTCATTCTGCACCAAGTTTTGTGCCGGCCGCTCCTGCACATACGGGTCGAGTCAAACAGGGGGGCACATACGAACCCTCCCCGGAATAGAAACCCTTCTACACCTTGGAAACCCCCGCCCCGGAGACACCAAACCAACAAACCATCCCCAGGAAATCGTGCCGTGCCTTTCTGTATAACATTAGAATCAGCCACTTGGGGGCGCCGTTTGATATTTGAGTAGATACCTGCAAACGATGCTGGCTCTATGGCCGGAATAATCCCAATTCCGTACGAACCTTAACCTTCCAGAAAAAAAGCAGGGTTCTCTGGCATGGATTTGGCCAAACGGGTAGAACTGGATCGGCCAATGCACCCGTCCATCCACCCACCCACTCACCCACCCACTCACCCACTCAGCCACCCACCGGCCCACCCACTCAACCATCCGCCCACCCAACCACCCCCTCTATCGCCCGCCGTCTGTCCACCCCTGCATCGCGCGCAACACGTTGCATCGCCTCCCATCCCGTCCCATCCCATTGTATTCCGTCGCAGAGGGTCAGCGAGAGGTCACGAGAAAGCGCGTCTGCCAAGGCCGAAACCCGTCTCTAGCACGAAGCGGCCGCGCTGACCCTGCGCCGCCCGGAGCACTATTGCTGCGTGATCCGGGGAGAGGCCACTGCGCGGGAGGAGGCCGAGGCCGAGTTGCAAGCCCTGCGCGCGCGGGACTGGAGGGAAGCAAGGCCGGTGGGGAGGAGGGTCCGGTGAACTTCGAGGTGGTCGCGGCGGTGTGCCGGGAGGCGGAGGCGACGGCGTGGGAGCTGCAGGAGCACCGGCGAGTCCTGGTGCGCGAGGTGAAGAAGGCCTCACGTGCAAAGCAACGACGGCTTTGCGCTGCCCTCGCGTGCGCCACGAGGGCCACCACCGCCGCGGCTACCGCTGCTATAGCGCTACCGCTGGAGACGCCTCTAGCGCCGCTGCTGGGTACCGCTGTCGATCG
>MEHQ01002825.1:32563-125546 GCA_008828725.1 Saccharina japonica | reverse complement strand
TAAATAGGACCTACGGTAGACACAAAAACCTATACATTTACCTATTTTTACTAAACATGTTTGGTCCTGTTTACTATGGTCCCCCGTAGCGGATAAGAAGTACAATGACATCATCACCTCGACGTAGTATTGAACAAGGTTCCGGCCGCTCGCCCACAACAAAAAAAAGTATATACCACCAGACCCCGATTCAATAGTGACCCCAACTCCCCAGGAATACTCGGAAGTATGTTGCTACTGCTCGTATATATGATACTTCTATGTCACTACGGCGTTCAATTTGAGAACTTCTCGTACTGCAGTCCGTACGTGCTGTATGAGTTATGGCTTACGGGGGAGTGTACTCATGTCGTGCACGGCCGTGGTCGTATGACCATAGACCCTCGCATCTCTACAATGCCAGGACGGACGGGGTAAACTATGTTCACGAGTACCACGATGCCCCTAAATATATAGACCAATTTTTATTGAATATGAATGTACACACCATGCTTATATCTTGGTACATACTGGTACTCTTGTAGTACGGATGCGCCGAGGGCGGTCGACTAATAGCCCTTTCATACAATTGACAGACCCGCACCGATGGCGTGGGGATGGAGCTTGGATGCGGCTTAATATTTATAATAGAAAATAGGGGTCTATTTTAAGGAGAGGGAAGGAGCAAGGGCAGCAACTGGAGTAGAAGACAGAGAGCTCAGTCAGGTCGGAAGAAGATACAGAAAGGAGTGAAGACTCGTGTGCAGAGGGCGCCTTTTGTTTCCTCCGTGGTTGTATTCTTGTCCCGAGGAGTGCTTATGAGTGAGCGACGTTGAAGCCTTTTCATGCTACGTACACATTTTCATTAGCGGATGGCAAGTCTTAATACCGGTAAGCTTTTTATTTATTTTTCAAGATCCTTTTGGAGATCTGGGTAAAAAAGCTTTCGACCAATACACTCTCTTATTCGTATACCGTTTTTTTTGTCCATCTAAAAAACGCAGATTCGGCATACCACACTCTGGCAGTGTGTACTATGTCATGGACTTGTCGGCCCTCTTTTGTCGACCCCTTTTAGGCTCGATCAAGAGGTTGAGATAGCCACCCAGGGATCGACAGCTCATAATATTTGACTTTGTGAACGTTGTCGGCGGCCTGTGGACGTCGGCTGGTGTAATGTTACGTTACGACGGCGTACCAGGTGTGTACCAACGACACCGTAGTAAGGTACAATATTACGGAGGAGCCATAGTAAATAGAACCAAATGTTGTTAGTAAAATTTGGTAAATATATAGGTTTTTGTGTGCACCGTAGACCCCTACTTAGTACGGTCCTCCGTAAACAGTCATGGTGGAACCCAGCCTGTTGTCACGTTGTCACACCCGGTACAGGCAGTACGTACGTAGATTTTTTTTTAACTTAAACTTGAAAAAAACACGGCAGCTATAAAGCTGTGAGATATGTACGTTTTTGAGATCTCATTCATTGTTTGTAAGCTGCGTGTAGTGATGTAATATTTCCGTCGCGCGTTCCTACGTGGAGGTATGACTTTGCGTGAAGCCTGTAGGTCGGTGGATTCCCCTGGGTGACAGATACTGCTGTTGTTGTAGCTGTTTCGGGGGGCCATAGTAAATAGGACCAAATATTGTTAGTAAAATTAGTGAAATATATAGGTTTTTGTGTGTGTCGTAAGTCCTACCAGGTATTTACTATGTCCCCCCGTAATAGCATGTAAACAGGGTCAACAACAGGATCATTTTATGTACCGGTCGTATTGTTTGTACCAGGGTACCGGTCGGTGTTTTTTGTTTTCTGTTTTGCCCACGGGCTGTCTGTACATTTTTTTTGCGTTTGAGCTGGTGATGGTGATGATGATGATGATGGTGACGATGTGAGAACCTGAGAACACAACACGCATCTCACATACTATATACTGCACGCACATACATATAATATGCATGCATGCACACGCATATACCGCTGTACATGCCTATGGGGTAAGACCCTCCAAAAAAAGAAGTATGTACATGCATTCATCATGTACCCACGTACCACATGCATGAATTCATGCTCACGCACATACAACATACAGCGCATGTAATGTGCATGCACAATATTATAACCGTTCAAACTTCAACCATAATGTCATGGGCACACTGCAAATCAGATCCGCTGCCCACGAGCGCAAATTAAATCCGGTAGCAGTACAAGCGCAGTACGCACGGTAGTGGTCCCTCTATAGTGCCGGTTGCCCGATATAGTGCCTTCGGAATCGTTTATTACGCGGGGCCATAGTGAATAGGGACCTACGTACCGTAAGTTGAACACAAAAACCTACCGATCTGTCCCGAAATATAAGCACCAATTTTATTGAATATTATTACACAAATGGTGATTATATTTCGGGACAGTGTGGTATTATATTTACCTATTTTTGCTAACAATATTTGGTCCTATTTACTATGGCCCCCCATGATAGCACTCGGCACAAATGGGATTCTCCGGTGTGGTAGTGTGCGGAGTAGTGCCGGTATCGTCGTTATAGTGCCGGTATTGTTGGCTGGCGAATATTGTACCGGCACTATTCGGAGGGACCATTACTATAGAGGGACCACTACAGTACAGGACACCTTGTAAGAAACGGGAAATCTGGTCCAGGCTGGATTTCTTACTTGAGAGAGAGAGAGAGTGCTTTCCTCACTAATTTCAAGATAACGACTCCAGAATTTCTTATTTTCCTCTAAATTGTAAGCCTGGCTTTCTTATTAGTCTGTTTCTTATCAGGTATCCTGTACTGTTATACTACTGCTGTAGTAGTAGCAGCAGTATAGCATCTACTACTGACTGTACCATCGGTACAACATCATCAGCCACAGCCAGGTGTAAGGGACGCTAGGTATAAGAGGACAGGGTATCCCTAGCCAGGTCAGCCTATGGAACGGGTACTCGTTGGTACTCACGTGTGTTGTTTGCGTAGAGATAGAAGAAGAGCAGGTTTATTCCGTTTTCGCGTGATGAACGACTGAGAAGGCAGGTGAGATGGCTAAAAGCCATCGGGAACCATCCCTGGTTCCCACCTAAGATACCGCCTTCCAAGTACTACCAATACGATTATTATACCTGATACCAGGTATTTACCAAACGTTTCCACATCATGCCAGCAGTACCATAACACTAGCCCACCCTGATGAGCCGTATATGCAGAAATATGAGAAATTCCTAAAACGTGAGTCGAAGATGCGGCTCCTCAAAACCCACTCCCGCACCTCTGAACGGCAATGGTGGGGTGGAACGTGTGAACCACACGATGGCGCAGATGTTGCGATGTTACCAAACGTTTCCACATCATGCCAGCAGTACCATAACACAGGCAGCCAGGCAGCCAGCCGCCGATCGACGTGAGATAGATAGATGATGCCATCAGGTAATAATGTATCGAGTATTTGTTGCTGATATGTACTGCCGCAGTATTAACAAAGAAGCGCATGACGTCATCAGCTGCCGACGACGTCTTGCTTGCTCCCCGTACTGATATATACCTCCTACTATAACGGAGGACCATAGTAAATAGGACCAAACATTATTAGGAAAAATAGGTAAATATATAGGTTTTTGTGTATACCCTAGGTCCTATTTACTATGGCCCCCCGCAATATTACAGATTGGCGTGCCTGTACCTGTCAGGCGTGTACACCTGTACCGAGTAAGGGCCTTATTGCCAGATACGAGTAGCTTATTTTCCGGAATTACCATATTTCTTCATTTTTTTTTTTTGTGAAATTCGTGAAACTTATCAAGATTCGGACGCGTTTCTGTCAAAAGTTGTAAAATTTAGCAGAGGAGGGCAAAATATCAGGAAAGGTAATTTCACATATATTTGCGCGAAATAAAAAAAAAACTCATACGTAAATATACCTGGAAATTCTGGGGAAAAAATAGTCTTCGATAATAATGGCCGTATTCGGTACCGATGTCCCAAATATCCCGCCGTTCAGAGGGGGGGAGAGTGTTACAAGGATTACTCTGGGCTGGGTAATCGATCGATCTTTTACCCCTATAGCTCAGCAGGTACTACCCTCACACCTAACCGCCGCGCTTTTTTTGCCGTTCGTACGTACGAGACGTATACTCGTACTACTGCTTGGTACGTTGGTTTATATAATAATACCAGTTACCAGTATCTATTACAAAAAAAGCAAAAGCATTATTATTACGAGTAGTACCTTACTGTACGAGTACTTAGTACTCGTAAATATGAAACCGTTAAATCCGAGACCGTCAAATCCGAAACCGTAAAATAGTTTGTTTTGTTTTTTTCATTTTCGTTCTATTCATTACTAAAATGAAATAGACGTGCACGACGAGATGGTATTGGCCGAAATAATGTTTTATTCGGAAATCGTGTGATTAAGTATTGTTATCGTCTACAGTAGTCGACCCTGGTACGTGTTAAACTTTTTTTTTTTTAAACCAACAGCTGTGAGCTCGAGGATTTCGTCGAAGCTCATCTTTGCTTGCTGAGTGTAATACTTCGATCGCGCGTACTTGCGGATTTTATATGTCCTCATGTAAGGTGTACATCCCGTATGAGGGGGACACAATCTGAGGCTGTAGAATTCAGGAAGTGTGCGTCTATTTGTGGGGGGAGAAAAATAAAATATCAGGTATACTTATAGTGTTCCGACGAGTCGACGTGATAGAGTGGGTCTACTATTAGTAGCGTTATAGTGTGTAATGTTATGGGCTACGAGGAAGGCCGGTAATTACCTCTGTATAGGTAACTGGTCCGTTTTCGTATAATAACTTGGATGGCATTCGTATTCGGGGTATTTATAAGATCTGAGGACCATACTTGGAGCCCGTCCCGAGGCAGATGTCATCTGGCTCGGGGATTAATATAAGCTGCTTCTTCTCTTCTACGCTTGACTCTGCGGAAAGTGAGTAACATCAAGGATGCTTAAGAGACAAACCTGCAAGGGGATACTCTGTGTCTCACCCAGTCTTATCACAATTGCACCCAGCGTCCAGTGGTCGATAGCAAAATCGCACCCGGTGTATTTGAGTATTCGAGTATCGATGTGCGGATCGATCGCGAGAACTCATAGTTAGTTGACGTATATTATACCAAAAGGCAGACCAAGGTGGTATTGTTTTACCGGCTGTATGATATATCGATAGCATGTGTGGCAAAAGATGCCGGGAGACATGTCAAGCCAAGGCAAAACATGCGCTGTCAAGGGTGTAGGGCCGAAGTGCTCCACCCTAAAACCTAGTAGTTTGGTGTTAGTCACGTCATATATATGTCAAGGCAAAGCTGCTGTCTGTCAAGGGTTGAAAGTCCTGTCTCCCGACATCTTTGATGTTTGGTGAGAAGAAAGTAAGTAAAGCGTAAATATGTAACGTAAACGTTTCCGGTATGATACATGAAACCGTAAAATCCGAAACCGTAAAATACGTTTTTTTTTCTTCGTTCGTTCTACATGACATAGCCACCTGTATTCGATTGGAACTCCCTCTGCTATTATGCCCTCCTGGTTGGTCATGATAACTTCTACGTACATAGCACAAGGCGGACAGAGCGCTGGCAACACACTTGACGACCACAGGAACCACCGGACACGCACAGGCAGCTGTGAGAGGAGGTTGTGTGTGCTTAGACGACGGTAGCACGGTGGCAGACGTTCATTACACAACAAGCAGAATGCAAATATGAAACCTACCTTCTGCTTCAAATAAATAGTCGTACGTACGTACTAATTGTTTACGTACTTGTACATATCATATCAGTGTACCGCGTGCGTGTGCATGATATAGCCTACTCTGTAGTAGCCTACAGCAGTAGTAGCTGTTCGTAGGGACTCTAGGCTGCTCGTATGTATAATATGTACGAGAGGTATACGAAGTAATGGTGTCATAACGGTAAGCATCGCCCGTCACGAGCTGCAACTTCAGAGGGAAAACCTCAGAGATGTACATTACCCTGGGCCGAGGTAGTTACCTACCCTTAATTACCCGGTATTAGGTTTTTCAATTACCTACCGGTAATTACCTCAATACCCGGGGATGAAAACGAACCACCCCCGGGGTATCATTCAGACGCGATCTGTGTACGTACGCGTAACTAATTATGAAATAATATTGAAAAAATGTAAAAACTACTGCTGTAGTTCACATTTCCTCCAAGCCTACCTCGATGATTATAGTATATAGGTGCGTCGTACTGCTGCAGTGTACCCAGATATCATACATATATCCACACACACACTTAAATCTCAAACCTGCATGTTTGTTGCCAGGTATCATGTTTTGTGTTGTTCACGTATCATGTTTTATACCACTCCGTCCCTAAATATGAGCACCTTTTACACACTAATATTCAATAAAAAACGGTGCTTATATTTCGAGACAGAGTGGTATTGTTCACACGTTGCGTTCATACAAAGTATGCATACCAGGTTTATTACTGTGTGTGTGTTCTTCGCATTAAATATTCCTTTCTACCCGTCGACGTCCAGCACACCCAGTGTCTGTGCCGATTCTTCATCCTAAGAGAGATACCAGTTATATGTGGTCACAAAAACACGACGCAGCAGAGATACCACGCTGCAATGCACCAGGTAGTGATCAACGCGGACAAGGAACGATTGATTCACCCTCACGTCTACTCTATTCGCTGCCCTTACTCCTTCCTTCTCACCACGTACTCTTACTTTCTATGCTAAACCTTAAGTTGCATCCAAGCTCCATCCCCACGCCATCGATGTGGGTCTGTCACCCTCCCCCTCCCATAGTGCTCCCATTGCTGTCTCAGGAAGTGGCCACACCAGAAATTATAATAACTCATTGAAGCTGTCATCCATACGCAAGTCCGCCTCACAAGCGGTTCTTAGTAGGATGCAGCTCACCCTTCATGCGACTCGCCCAACACCTCACGGCGCTTCGCGCTTGGTGCTAGCAATGTCTGTCTGGTCGGTGAAAACCCGACATGCTCCGTCCCGGCATTGTAGGGATGCGAGGGTCTATGGTCATACGACTACGGCCATGCATGAAAATGAAGTACACCCCCCCCCCTGCTTCTTCTTGTTTCCTGGCGGTCCCTTTGCTGGAGCTTAAGCCTGCCACACCCTCCTGATGCATGCTACGGTAGAGGTGCAACCGTGTTTTTGCCTCATAAGGGTGGTCACTTAAACAGCTCTATACGTCGCCCGAAAACTGTTTTTCGGAGGAAACCGAATGCTACCCGATGAAGATTCCGGTGGCCTGGTATACGTACCAAACGAAAAATAGTGCAACATACAGGAACGAAATTCCGACGATTTCGGGGTTAAGGAGCCCGATCATTCAAAACACGTTTCAGCCAGAATAAGGTATACCTTTATCGTGGCACGTGCCTCCTTGGGTCCGCACAGCCATCCCACAACGGCGGATGATGAGGAACTAAATGATCTATCTGTAAATAGATAGATCATTATCTGTGCATAGATATATCATGATCTGTAGATAGATAGATCATGATCTGTAGATAGATAGATCATGATCTGTAGATAGATAGATCATTATATGTACATAGATAGATAATTATCTGTACATAGATAGATCATGATCTGTAGATAGATATATCATGATCTGTAGATGATCTGTAGATGATCTGTCCGAGGTGTAAAAGCTTATTATCCTACGTCTCTTTCCAAGCAATTTGTCCCCTAGGCGTGGGTTTCGGTTGCGGTCCTAACGGGAGTAGGCTCTACTGTTTACTACTTGGTATTAAATAGTAAAGAACCGGTTGGGACTTGGAGAGGGGAAGAGGTGACCAAGATAGACCACGATTTACGGCAAAAACGGCCTCGAAAGAGAGCAGCGTGGCCTTCTAGGCTATATACCACTTTGAATCGAAATCTAAGGACCATTTGTACAACATGTTAACCCTTTTAGGACTGCAGTCTCGTTATGGGGACACATTACTTGGAATTAGAGCCAAATATATGGGTATGTGCACTGGAGCACTAAAAGGGTCAATATACAAACGGTCCTTATATTCCGGGTCATAGCGGTAGGGAAGTTCGAAATTTGATGTTTGGTATCCTACCTCCAACGCAAAGAGTTTTTTTTCTGTTTTTTCTAATCCTCAGGTGGATTGGTAGAAGTAAAGCTTGAGCTAACCACATTTCCACATTTAAAATACGTGTCGTGTGTCAATTTAACCTGTCGCAAGCGTGGTATCTTGTGACTGCGCCAGATGGATACTTCATATAGTATGACCTTGATATGCGTTTCGGCCGCCTCACTGCTGTACAACTGTATTCATATTGACACTTGCTGCTGTCGCCCGCGTGTACGACGGCCGCCCGGTGATCCGCAGGTCAACCATCGCGCCTTATCACCAAGCACCCAAACTTCAAGTTCAACCGCAACTTCAACCTGAACGTCAAGTTCAACCGCAACTTCAACCTGAACGTCAAGTTCAACCACAACCACAACTTCAACTTCAAACGCACATAAACTTCAACATCAACATCAAGTCCGACTGCAACAGCAACTTCAAGCACAACTTCAAGTTGAAGTTCCAACCGCAACGTCAACTTCAACCGCAACTTTAACGTACAACAGGGGGAAAACTCCCGCAGCTCGTCGCCAGATAGATCATTAAAACAAAAAAAACATCAGCCGCTGACTTAAAAAGCCAAGTTAACCCGCTAACTAACTAATCCTTTACTAATCCCAAAAATCACTTTTTCCGAAACTTGGGGGTACAATTCTACTATTTCTGCACCTGGTATACGTTTCGGGGGGAAGAAACTTGAAATTAGAGTAGAATAAGCTTCGCAGCATTAACTGGAGGTTTTTGAGCCTCGCCTCCAACAAGACAAGGCACCACCCCTTACCAAAAACGACACCGAACACTCTAGTATAGCAAAGCAAAGCATCTCTATATAGAAAACTCCAGCCGTAACGGTATATAGCAAAGATCACCGAAAAAGTTACGAAATTTCGTAGAACCTTCTTTTGGGCCAAGAAAACCCCACATATAAGAAATTTCGTAGAACCTTCTCTTGGGCCAAAAAAAATCGGCACATTTAGGCGTAATACACCGCTCATACAAAAAAATTGACCAATCAGAAAACTGCGGGCACGAAATCCCTTTCTTGATGGCGGCTACTAAGCCGATCGTAGTGGGCATCGCGGGGGGGTCCGGCTCGGGCAAGACGACCCTGTCTCGAGCTCTCGTGAGCGCGCTGGGCGCCCACAACGTGACGTACATCTGCCACGACTACTACTACCGCGACCTCTCCCACCTTCCAAAGGAGGAGAGGGCCAAGGCCAACTTTGACCACCCGGATTCGCTGGAAACGAGCCTGCTCGTGGAGCAGCTGGAAAAGCTGAAATCGGGGGGGGCTGTCGACGTCCCTATCTATGATTTTGCCGTGCACACCCGCGCGAGAGAGACTACGAGGTGAAGAAACATACTTTTTTTCTTCGTTTTTTTTTTCTTTTTTTTTGGCAGGGTCGTTTTTTTTTGTCGAGCGGCGTATGTATCTCTTCGGTTTGGTTTGGTGTTGCCTTTCCTTGCCTTGCCTTTCCTTGCCTTGCCTTGCCTTGCCTTGCCTTGCCTTGCCTTGCCTTGCCTTGCCTTGCCTTGCCTTTGCCTTGCCGTGCCGTGCCGTGCCGTGCCGTGCCGTGCCGTGCCTTGCCTTGCCTTGCCTTGCCTTGCCTTGCCTTGCCTTGCCTTGCCTTGCCTTGCCTTGCCTTGCCTTGTCTTGCCTTGCCTTGCCTTTGCCTTGCCGTACCGTGCCGTGCCGTGCCTTGCCTTGCCTTGCCTTGCCTTGCCTTGCCTTGCCTTGCCTTGCCTTGCCTTGCCTACGCGCACGGCTTGAAGTAGCCTCTCGTCTCCGGGCGACGATACGCAACCGCGCGTCCCCCCACTGCGTGTCCCTCTCTCTGCTATCTGCTGTGCTTGTCCCACAGAGCGGAGGGCAAGGGCGTTATCATCGTGGAAGGCATTCTTATTTTCTGTGACCCCGGTCTCCGAGACCTCCTGGACATCAAAGTCTTCGTAGACACGGTGAGAGAGAGAGGGGCGTTTGGTCGGGAGGGAACATCCGGGGCATGGGACGCGTACTATGCGCAGGTGCATCCTGCAATTTGTTTTGTGCAGGATGCTGTTTTTAATGGGTGAGGCTGGCCTTTTGGGCCGCGCGTTTTTTTTGGGAAAAAACGCCATAAAAACACGCGGCGAAGCCGCGTGGCTGCCCCTGCCGACCTCGTGCTCCCCAAGGGGTTGGGGGTTGGGTTAGGGTTAGGGGTGTGTCTGGGGTTGGCTTGGTCTGGGTCGACGGGCAAGGATGAAATTGGCCACACACAGCCTGCACAAAAATATTGGCAGGGTGCACCTGCACATAGGGCGCACTAGGGTATGGAGCTTCTGAAGTGAGCAGCCGCAGAAAAATTAGATGCTACCGTTATAAGGAAAATAGCGCGCGTCTCGTGTGCTTCGGCGAAGCTGGCCCTGAGTTGAGCGTGGTCATCCGGCCCGCCCAGCAGACGGAAGCAAGCCATGCTCTGCGGTAGGAGGGGTAGTTTTTGCTCTAAAAAATATGAACGACGGGGCTCCTCAAGTATGGAACTGCCCAATTATCTGCTTTGCTTTGCCTTTGCTTTGCCTTTGCTTTGCCTTTGCTTTGCTTTGCTTTGGTTTGCTTTGCTTTTGGTTTGCTTTGGTTTGCTTTGCTTTTGGTTTGCTTTTGGTTTGGTGTGCTTTGCTTTGCTTTGCTTTGCCTTTGCTTTGCCTTTGCTTTGCTTTTGCCTTTGCTTTGCTTTGCTTTGCTTTTCTTTGCTTTTGTCTTTGCTTTGCTTTTGTCTTTGCTTTTGCTTTGCTTTGCTTTTGCTTCGCTTTGCTCACGTGGCTTTGCTTTGCTTGCTTGCTCGTTTACTCGCCCACTTTATTTTCTCTCTCGCTTGTTTGCCAGCTTGCCCGCTTGCTTCCTTCCTTTCTTGACTCCTTGCTTACTTATGTTTCATCCTCATTCTTCAAATCCATGTACACACATGGCATCGCGCCCCTTTTTTCACCCCTCGATTTTTCGGTCCGATAAGGAACCGGACATCCGGTTTATTCGGCGAATGCGGAGAGACGTCGCAGAGCGAAACCGAACGGCTGAGGACGTGGCGGCGCAATTCTTGAGCACGGTGAAGCCCATGCACGACCTGTTTGTCACACCGTCCAAGGTGCGTCCGAGGGGAGATGCGCCGTGCACGCGACTGTTTTTCGCTCTACACCCTCAACCCTAGCCCTAATCCTAACCCTGACAGCCTGGGAAAGTTCTCGGGAATGAAGCTGGACGGAGAGAGGATTTTGTGTGCACTGTCTGTCAACGGTTTTGTAGAAGGGCGGGTCCTTAAGGGGTTTGTTTACCGTGTTTTATCACACTTCGCACAGATCATCGATTCCCACTATAAGATCTAGATATTTCAGGGCAGATGTATTTCTGATCTGTATGATATGTATGATCTGTATCATCTGTATCATCTGTATCATCTGTATCATCTGTATCATCTGTATCATCTGTATCATCTGTATGATCTACTGTAGCTTGCGTTTACCGCATGGGAGCCGTGCGATCTGCGTGATCTGAGGACAGGTTTCCGGGGTTGGATCTATGCCAAACAATTCCTGCACAACATCTCATAACGGCATGCTATAGTATCTAGATGATCTTTCTGTAAATCTATCTGTAGATGACCTATCTGTAGATGACCTATCTGTAGATGATGTATCTGTAGATGATGTATCTGTAGATGATATATCTGTAGATGATCTTTCTGTCGATGATCTGTCCGACGAGTGCAGTGATTAATTTTCTCGGTGATTAGTACCGCCGGTGCGATCGGCGTCGTCGGTGATTGATCACACCAGAGAACGAACCTGATGCACAAACGCGTCTACTGCGGGCCAAAGTTTATACCCTGGTATCTCTAAATTAGCTCGGTAGACGCATGCCCACTGACCAAGCCGAGCTTACCCCCACCCCCGACCCCACCCCTCGCCTCCCCTCCCAGTCCTCCCCTCTGACCCGTCCCCTCCCCTTCCCCTCCCCTCCCCTCCCTCCCCTCCCCTCCCCTTCCCATTCCTACCACCTTCTGGCCGTATGTATTTACGCCAAACCGTTTTTCCGTCGAAGAGAAGAAGTTTTGCGACCTTGTCCGTCCCAGACGTATAACCTGTCGTGCTAGACATGATGTTGTGGCGGCTCCGACCCCACGCGGGGCTGCTCGCGGCAGCAGACGGTCGAGACGAGATGGTTGACCTACCAGACGTCTTCTTTGGTTTTGTTGTTTGTTGCTTTTGGTTTGTTTTGGTGACTCATCCCACGGCTATACCTTTATTGGGGTTTGCAGTTAGCTTTTGCCTTCTCAGGCAATTTTTTCTCACTGGGACCGGTTGAGCTTCTCAAGTTAGTAACTACCGGTTGGGAAGGATATTTTTTTACTGGCATATTTGCTTCAGACCCGACAGCACGCTTTGGTTTCGGTTCCGGTTCGATTCGGTCGTTCGGTTCGGTTCGGTTCGGTTGCGGTTCGGTTCGGCTTCGGTTCGGTTCGGTTCGGTTTCGGTTCGGTTCGGTTCGGTTCGGTTCGGTTTGGTTTGGTTTGGTTTGGTTTGGTTTGGTGTGGGATGGGTGCTACGCTATCATAGGGGTAGGGGTGTCCTTTTTTGCCCAAACTATTTTTCACCGATGGGACTTCTGAACTGACCTTAAGGGAGGAAATGCGTACCCAATATCGGTTGTGTGTGTTTGCAACATTTTTCGATGCAAACCTACGTAGAGGCCATGGGATGTTTTCGTCGGGCTAAGCGTACAGCCATGTTTGGGTGATACGTACAGCTCCTCAAGTGAGTACGAGTAGCCTCAGGAAATTGCGTGTTGCACCTCTACCGTAGCTTGCGTCTTGGTTTGGTTTGGACGTTTTTGTAAGCAACACGCACACAGGGTTGCGCCGCAAAAAAAATGGTTTTGATCGAAGTATACGCAACTCTTGCGAGGCCAACCGCTGCGGCGTCGTAGTTTGCTGTGCTATGAAGGGCAGATAGATGCATGCAGCGCTTCACAGCTCGGGCAGATCACATAGATCATTCTTACTTCACGATTTAGATCGAAAGGGGAAAACATATTCCTGATCTGCATGATCTGTATGATCTGTATGATCTGTATGATCTAGCTCATGTTGTCTTGTCGGGCGGGAATCTTCATAGAGTCTGCATGGTGTAGCACATGTTTACTGGTTTGGACCTGTACTACAGGTATGCAGGTCCTGCACAAGCATCTCAGTACTGCGAGTTAGGTTATAGATTGCCTACTGTAGACCAGGAGCTGTCCTAAGTGTGCACCGTTTTGAGGCCCACCGCTGATGAAACATGCTCTGCTTGCTTTTACTTTAGGGTAGATGAATTCCACCGTTGCTAGAGACCACCGCTTGTCAGCAGTTTGCTTGGTTTAGGGGGGGGGGGGTGCAACCTTGCTACTGCTGTAGGACCACCGCTTCTCCGCAGCTTGCTTGCTTTTAGGGGGGGGGGAGTGCAACCTTGCTACTGCTGTAGGACCACCGCTTCGCCGCAGCTTGCTTCAGGGCGGATGGTATGCAACCTAGCTTAGGCCCCTCGCTGCGCCGCAGCTTTTGCTAGATTTAGACGCAGTGTGTGCATGCAGCCTTGCTACGAGCCCCCCCTGCTGCACCACAGCCTTTGCTTGCTTCAGTGTGCAGCCTTTCTAGGTCCACCGCGGCGCCGCAGTTTTTGCTTGAGTCCGGGCGTATGTATGCAACCTTGCGGGGACGCGTGCTGCGATAGAGGTATAAGGTATACCTTGTTTTGGCGGAAACGTTTTCTGAATGACCTATTAAAGGCTCCTTAACCCAAAATCGTCCGAATTCCATTTTTATTGTTGCATTACAACAGTACAGGACACCTGATAAGAAACAGGCTAACAAGAAAGCCAGGCTGAGATTTGGAGGAAAACAAGAAATTCCAGATTCGTTATCTTGAAATTAGTGTAGAAAGCACCCCCTCTCTGAAATAAGAAATCCAGCCTGGACCAGATTTCCTGTTTCTTATTAGGTGTCCTGACCTGTGCATTTCGTTGTATCGTTAGGCCATGTGGTATTGTTCTTCGGGGAGCGCTTTTTCCCCCCTCCAAAATCAGTGTGCAGGCTACTGCAGGTATAGAGCTCCTTAAGTGATCACCCTCAGAAACAAAAACATGGTGCACCTCTATCGTAGAATACGCCCGGGGACTACGTACTGCTGCGAGCTGACTGCTGCTGCGAGCTGCAGCTTTACTTGCTTGCTTTTGGGGCGTATATTATGTTGTATGCAACCCTTGGGGGACCGACCGGTGCGTGGCAGCTTTTTCGGCTTGCTTATTAGGGCGGATGCACCGGTAAGCAACCGCGCCAGGTCCACTGCCTGGTCCGCATCTTGCTTGCTTTGTAGGGCGGATGCGCACGCTCAGCCTTGGCTAGGACCACCGCTACGCTGCACCTTGCTGTACGAAGCGGATGTATGAAGCCTCGCGAGGCTCACCGCTTGTTCGCAGCTTGCCTGCTTTAGGGCGGATGTTTGCAACTTGGCAGCTAGGTCAACCGCTAGGCCCCAGCTTGCTTGCTTGAGGTTGTTTGGCTCGACTGTGTGTTTCATTTGCTCGTCACGGGGGCGGGGGCAAAGGGGGGGGGGTGTACTCATGTCGTGCACAGCCGTAGTCATATGACCATAGACCCTCGCATCCCTACAATGCCGGGACAGAGCACGTTAGGTTTTCACCAACCAGGCAGACATTGCTTGCACCAAGCGCGAAGCGCCGTGAGGTATTGGGCGAGTCGCATGGAGGGTGAGCTGCATCCTGCTAAGGGGGGGAGTCGGGGCTTGCTTGAGGTACAGCGTCCCAGAGGTTTTGGTCGGGCAAGGCGGGGGGCAATTTGCCATTGCTCCTGCTGCGATGTCGAAGATCATTTTGACGTGTCTTAACTCTTGTAGGAGCCGGAGAAGAAAAACGAAAATTGCCTAAATAACCGTCCACGAGCAGTGTGAGCGCCCGGCAGCACGAGTAGATGTACATAAGTACGTGTGAGACCATGCTCTTGCTGCGCCCGTGTCGTCGTATCACACGACTCGTTAATTTTTACTTGGGACACCCTTTTCTTCTCATCCCCTCACCCACCCACCTACGAACCAACCAGTGGCCGAGATGCTGCTTAACATTTTCGAGGAAAAATCCGATCTCTCACAGCTGTTGTTTTTTGTTTGTTGTTGCTATACGTATACGTCTTCCCTCGAGTCGACGAGGGCAGTAAATACAAATTGGCTCGCACATCTTTAACAAAATGGTTGAAACAAACTCGTCTTGAATTGCTAACCCTAATCCTATACGTAATAGCCCCGACAGACTGGAAGATTTCACGGCGGCATGGAAAAAACATGTCTTGGAGATATTCCTAAGAGTTTTCCTCTTAGGTTTTCCGTCTTTTAAGTAAATCTCGAACCACTACTCGTATAGAAAGTTGAAGCGGAGACCTGAGGGCGACTCTTTTTTTTGTTGCGGCCAGCGTGGGAACAGTAAACTACTACGTATGGGTCGAGCTCGCTGCCAAGACTTATTCATTGGGCGCAGAGTCGCGGTGGTCTTATCTATATATAGGGGTTTAGGTCCCCGGTCGAGGATATTCCTAAGAGTTTTACCTTTGAGTTTTTCCGTCTGGAGTAAATCTCACACCACTAAAGAAAATTTGAGGGGGAGATGTTGAAGCGGAGAGCTGAGGCCGATTTTTTGTAGAACCCCGGGGCGTCACACCAGCTAGCCACTACCCAATAAAAACGCCATGCCAGACAGTGCCATCGGCCCGTGTCTTTCGGGTTCCACTTCCCGGGGCGTGTAACGCCTGAAACCACCGGTCTAGTCCACTATTGGTTTTTTCCATGGACTTCCGCGGAAGCTTCCATGGGAGCTTCCGTGGAAGCGACGGAGTGTGAGACCATGCTCTTGCTGCGCCCGTGTCGTCGTATCACACGACTCGTTAATTTTTACTTGGGACACCCTTTTCTTCTCATCCCCTCACCCACCCACCTACGAACCAACCAGTGGCCGAGATGCTGCTTAACATTTTCGAGGAAAAATCCGATCTCTCACAGCTGTTGTTTTTTGTTTGTTGTTGCTATACGTATACGTCTTCCCTCGAGTCGACGAGGGCAGTAAATACAAATTGGCTCGCACATCTTTAACAAAATGGTTGAAACAAACTCGTCTTGAATTGCTAACCCTAATCCTATACGTAATAGCCCCGACAGACTGGAAGATTTCACGGCGGCATGGAAAAAACATGTCTTGGAGATATTCCTAAGAGTTTTCCTCTTAGGTTTTCCGTCTTTTAAGTAAATCTCGAACCACTACTCGTATAGAAAGTTGAAGCGGAGACCTGAGGGCGACTCTTTTTTTTGTTGCGGCCAGCGTGGGAACAGTAAACTACTACGTATGGGTCGAGCTCGCTGCCAAGACTCATTCATTGGGCGCAGAGTCGCGGTGGTCTTATCTATATATAGGGGTTTAGGTCCCCGGTCGAGGATATTCCTAAGAGTTTTACCTTTGAGTTTTTCCGTCTGGAGTAAATCTCACACCACTAAAGAAAATTTGAGGGGGAGATGTTGAAGCGGAGAGCTGAGGCCGATTTTTTGTAGAACCCCGGGGCGTCACACCAGCTAGCCACTACCCAATAAAAACGCCATGCCAGACAGTGCCATCGGCCCGTGTCTTTCGGGTTCCACTTCCCGGTTCGGTTCGGTTCGGTTCGGTTCGGTTCGGTTCGGTTCGGTTCGGTTCGGTTCGGTTCGGTTCGGTTCGGTTCGGTTCGGTTCGGTTCGGTTCGGTTCGGTTCGGTTCGGTTCGGTTCGGTTCGGTTCGGTTCGGTTCGGTTCGGTTCGGTTCGGTTCGGTTCGGTTCGGTTCGGTTCGGTTCGGTTCGGTTCGGTTCGGTTCGGTTCGGTTCGGTTCGGTTCGGTTCGGTTCGGTTCGGTTCGGTTCGGTTCGGTTCGGTTCGGTTCGGTTCGGTTCGGTTCGGTTCGGTTCGGTTCGGTTCGGTTCGGTTCGGTTCGGTTCGGTTCGGTTCGGTTCGGTTCGGTTCGGTTCGGTTCGGTTCGGTTCGGTTCGGTTCGGTTCGGTTCGGTTCGGTTCGGTTCGGTTCGGTTCGGTTCGGTTCGGTTCGGTTCGGTTCGGTTCGGTTCGGTTCGGTTCGGTTCGGTTCGGTTCGGTTCGGTTCGGTTCGGTTCGGTTCGGTTCGGTTCGGTTCGGTTCGGTTCGGTTCGGTTCGGTTCGGTTCGGTTCGGTTCGGTTCGGTTCGGTTCGGTTCGGTTCGGTTCGGTTCGGTTCGGTTCGGTTCGGTTCGGTTCGGTTCGGTTCGGTTCGGTTCGGTTCGGTTTGGTTTGGTTTGGTTTGGTTTGGTTTGGTGTGGGATGGGTGCTACGCTATCATAGGGGTAGGGGTGTCCTTTTTTGCCCAAACTATTTTTCACCGATGGGACTTCTGAACTGACCTTAAGGGAGGAAATGCGTACCCAATATCGGTTGTGTGTGTTTGCAACATTTTTCGATGCAAACCTACGTAGAGGCCATGGGATGTTTTCGTCGGGCTAAGCGTACAGCCATGTTTGGGTGATACGTACAGCTCCTCAAGTGAGTACGAGTAGCCTCAGGAAATTGCGTGTTGCACCTCTACCGTAGCTTGCGTCTTGGTTTGGTTTGGACGTTTTTGTAAGCAACACGCACACAGGGTTGCGCCGCAAAAAAAATGGTTTTGATCGAAGTATACGCAACTCTTGCGAGGCCAACCGCTGCGGCGTCGTAGTTTGCTGTGCTATGAAGGGCAGATAGATGCATGCAGCGCTTCACAGCTCGGGCAGATCACATAGATCATTCTTACTTCACGATTTAGATCGAAAGGGGAAAACATATTCCTGATCTGCATGATCTGTATGATCTGTATGATCTGTATGATCTAGCTCATGTTGTCTTGTCGGGCGGGAATCTTCATAGAGTCTGCATGGTGTAGCACATGTTTACTGGTTTGGACCTGTACTACAGGTATGCAGGTCCTGCACAAGCATCTCAGTACTGCGAGTTAGGTTATAGATTGCCTACTGTAGACCAGGAGCTGTCCTAAGTGTGCACCGTTTTGAGGCCCACCGCTGATGAAACATGCTCTGCTTGCTTTTACTTTAGGGTAGATGAATTCCACCGTTGCTAGAGACCACCGCTTGTCAGCAGTTTGCTTGGTTTAGGGGGGGGGGGGTGCAACCTTGCTACTGCTGTAGGACCACCGCTTCTCCGCAGCTTGCTTGCTTTTAGGGGGGGGGGAGTGCAACCTTGCTACTGCTGTAGGACCACCGCTTCGCCGCAGCTTGCTTCAGGGCGGATGGTATGCAACCTAGCTTAGGCCCCTCGCTGCGCCGCAGCTTTTGCTAGATTTAGACGCAGTGTGTGCATGCAGCCTTGCTACGAGCCCCCCCTGCTGCACCACAGCCTTTGCTTGCTTCAGTGTGCAGCCTTTCTAGGTCCACCGCGGCGCCGCAGTTTTTGCTTGAGTCCGGGCGTATGTATGCAACCTTGCGGGGACGCGTGCTGCGATAGAGGTATAAGGTATACCTTGTTTTGGCGGAAACGTTTTCTGAATGACCTATTAAAGGCTCCTTAACCCAAAATCGTCCGAATTCCATTTTTATTGTTGCATTACAACAGTACAGGACACCTGATAAGAAACAGGCTAACAAGAAAGCCAGGCTGAGATTTGGAGGAAAACAAGAAATTCCAGATTCGTTATCTTGAAATTAGTGTAGAAAGCACCCCCTCTCTGAAATAAGAAATCCAGCCTGGACCAGATTTCCTGTTTCTTATTAGGTGTCCTGACCTGTGCATTTCGTTGTATCGTTAGGCCATGTGGTATTGTTCTTCGGGGAGCGCTTTTTCCCCCCTCCAAAATCAGTGTGCAGGCTACTGCAGGTATAGAGCTCCTTAAGTGATCACCCTCAGAAACAAAAACATGGTGCACCTCTATCGTAGAATACGCCCGGGGACTACGTACTGCTGCGAGCTGACTGCTGCTGCGAGCTGCAGCTTTACTTGCTTGCTTTTGGGGCGTATATTATGTTGTATGCAACCCTTGGGGGACCGACCGGTGCGTGGCAGCTTTTTCGGCTTGCTTATTAGGGCGGATGCACCGGTAAGCAACCGCGCCAGGTCCACTGCCTGGTCCGCATCTTGCTTGCTTTGTAGGGCGGATGCGCACGCTCAGCCTTGGCTAGGACCACCGCTACGCTGCACCTTGCTGTACGAAGCGGATGTATGAAGCCTCGCGAGGCTCACCGCTTGTTCGCAGCTTGCCTGCTTTAGGGCGGATGTTTGCAACTTGGCAGCTAGGTCAACCGCTAGGCCCCAGCTTGCTTGCTTGAGGTTGTTTGGCTCGACTGTGTGTTTCATTTGCTCGTCACGGGGGCGGGGGCAAAGGGGGGGGGGTGTACTCATGTCGTGCACAGCCGTAGTCATATGACCATAGACCCTCGCATCCCTACAATGCCGGGACAGAGCACGTTAGGTTTTCACCAACCAGGCAGACATTGCTTGCACCAAGCGCGAAGCGCCGTGAGGTATTGGGCGAGTCGCATGGAGGGTGAGCTGCATCCTGCTAAGGGGGGGAGTCGGGGCTTGCTTGAGGTACAGCGTCCCAGAGGTTTTGGTCGGGCAAGGCGGGGGGCAATTTGCCATTGCTCCTGCTGCGATGTCGAAGATCATTTTGACGTGTCTTAACTCTTGTAGGAGCCGGAGAAGAAAAACGAAAATTGCCTAAATAACCGTCCACGAGCAGTGTGAGCGCCCGGCAGCACGAGTAGATGTACATAAGTACGTGTGAGACCATGCTCTTGCTGCGCCCGTGTCGTCGTATCACACGACTCGTTAATTTTTACTTGGGACACCCTTTTCTTCTCATCCCCTCACCCACCCACCTACGAACCAACCAGTGGCCGAGATGCTGCTTAACATTTTCGAGGAAAAATCCGATCTCTCACAGCTGTTGTTTTTTGTTTGTTGTTGCTATACGTATACGTCTTCCCTCGAGTCGACGAGGGCAGTAAATACAAATTGGCTCGCACATCTTTAACAAAATGGTTGAAACAAACTCGTCTTGAATTGCTAACCCTAATCCTATACGTAATAGCCCCGACAGACTGGAAGATTTCACGGCGGCATGGAAAAAACATGTCTTGGAGATATTCCTAAGAGTTTTCCTCTTAGGTTTTCCGTCTTTTAAGTAAATCTCGAACCACTACTCGTATAGAAAGTTGAAGCGGAGACCTGAGGGCGACTCTTTTTTTTGTTGCGGCCAGCGTGGGAACAGTAAACTACTACGTATGGGTCGAGCTCGCTGCCAAGACTTATTCATTGGGCGCAGAGTCGCGGTGGTCTTATCTATATATAGGGGTTTAGGTCCCCGGTCGAGGATATTCCTAAGAGTTTTACCTTTGAGTTTTTCCGTCTGGAGTAAATCTCACACCACTAAAGAAAATTTGAGGGGGAGATGTTGAAGCGGAGAGCTGAGGCCGATTTTTTGTAGAACCCCGGGGCGTCACACCAGCTAGCCACTACCCAATAAAAACGCCATGCCAGACAGTGCCATCGGCCCGTGTCTTTCGGGTTCCACTTCCCGGGGCGTGTAACGCCTGAAACCACCGGTCTAGTCCACTATTGGTTTTTTCCATGGACTTCCGCGGAAGCTTCCATGGGAGCTTCCGTGGAAGCGACGGAAGCTTCCATGGAAGCGTCGGAAGCTTTCATGGAAGCTTCTGCGGAAGTCCATGGAACTTTCCGTGGAAGCTTCCATACTTCCACGGGGACGGTGTAAGCTTCCACGCAGGCCGTACGTGCTTCTGCGGAAGATGTCGACGCTGCCGTCATGGAAGCTTCCGTGGAAGTATTCGTGGAAGCTTACCACCACTCGTCCACCAAAGAAAGGGTGATCCCATCACACCCCTGATCCCACACAAACAGGCCCCGCCAGGATGTGTTCCCATAAGAGCCTTCTTAATAAAAACCGCGGAGTGAGGCGGAGCCGAATGGAGCCACCCTAGACCTGTCCAGGTGCGAAGCACAAGGTCGACTCCCAGCCTCGCTCTTTCCACCACGCGGTCAAAACGCGGAAGTTTGGAACTTCCACTGTCAGCTTCCACTGTCAGCTTCCACGGAAGCTTCCATGCTTCCACGGAAGCTTCCATCGCTTCCACGGAAGCTTCCATCGCTTCCACGGAAGCTTTCATCGCTTCCACGGAAGCTTCCAAGTGTTATAAGGATTACCCTGGGCTGGGTAAAAGATCGATATTTTACCCCTATAGCTCAGCAGGTAATACCCTCACATTTGACGTCGTCGAGGACACGGGTTCGAATCTCACTTCGAACGTTTCTTTTTTCTGAAACGCTTGCGCGTGCGTCCCCAAATAACTCGTCTCCCTGGTTCCCCAGGTATTGAAACGAAGCGGGTAGGTCAACGTACGGCCGTATACGGTACCGACGTCCCAAATATCCCGCCGTTCAGAGGGGGGGAGAGTGTTATAATGATCACCCTGGGTTGGGTAATTGATCGATATTTTACCCCTATAGCTCAGCAGGTAATACCCTCACATTGGAAGCTTCCGTGGAAGCGATGAAACCTTCCGTGGAAGCGATGGAAGCTTCCGTGGAAACTTCCGCGCACTTCCACGAAAAAAAACAAAAGTGTGCCTTACCCCTCTCGACGCATGCACTCCGGTAGAGGTGCACCATGTTACAGATTTTTCTGACGGTTATCACTTGAGGAGCTCTATACTAACAGTAAGTCAAAAACTGATTTTGGAGAAAAATGAAAGGAAAAGATTATTCGGGATCGGGAACCGATACAAGGATAATCTGCAGTTTGTTGTTCTAGAGATAATTCCGCAACGTAGTTCATATTCTTTGGCTGAGTACGCACGTAGCTCACTTTGACAGCAGCAAGGAGCATTGTTTGGTTGATCGCGCTTGTGGGAATACCAAGTGGATACCGCACGGAACGGTGCTGGTAGACTGGTAGAACACGCGAACAGACAGGGCTGTTGCTTGCAACTGGACAACAGCGGTCGTTCGCTGGGCCAGGTATTTCGTGATTTCGTGATTTCTCGTGATTCTTGAGTTTCATCGTTATACCCGATGAACTATCTCATAGCCTAACTTTACAAATGAAAAATATTGTCCCGCAAGGATGACGGACCGACAGGTTGGAGTTAAAAGGAGGCCGTTCATTCAGAAAGCGTTTCAGCCCAACAGTGCTACCTCTACCGTAGCACGAGTCTCAATCCTCCTGGTCGATGCTATAATCGTCACTGTTCGTCCACAATCTTCCCCGCTGAATTTTCCAGCAAATTTCTTTGTGTTTTATCGCCTGGAAGAAATTTTCTTCGTGTTTTATCGCCTGAAAGAAAATGTCTTCGTGTTTTATCGCCTGTGATAAGAACATAAATAAATGTTGTGTAACGACGCTCCACATTAAACCAACTTCGCGCTCCTCGTTCATATATACGTACGTACACACATTTGATTCACCATTCAGTTCAGTATTATTAGTACTTTTTAGAAACCAACTAAATGGCAAAATCCAAAACACCGACCACAGGCGAAGTCAGCAGGCACCCCTACCGCCCCCTACCCCCCCGCGGCATCATCGCCATTGTACGGGCGACACGCGATAAAAATGTGCACCGTTTGCCAAAACAAGACCCCTCTTCTCTCCCCCCCCGCTCCGCGCCCGGAGTCGCCATACACGGGCGCCGCGCAATCAAAATGTCCACCGCTTGTGATCCACAACCGACCGTCCAGGCTATCAATCAATCAAACCACATCAATTCAAATAAAATCAATCAATGCGATCAATCAAATCAATCAATCAATCAATCATATCAACCAATCGTCGACCTATCAATCCATCAAGTCGATAAATCACATCAACCAATCGATCATTACGATCAACCAATTAATTCATCAATCATCGACCCATCAATCAATCAAGTCGATCAATCACACCAACCAATCGATCAATAAGATCAGCCAATTCATCAATCAATCATCCACCCATCAATCAATCGAGTCGATCGATCACATCAACCAATCGGTCAATAAGATCAACCAATTCATCAATCAATCATCCACCCATCAATCAATCAAACAAACAAACACCTGCGAAAAAGTGTCTCGATCATGTGCGTTCTCGTCCTGATCCAGAAAAGGACCGTTAACCTCCCCTCCCGTGCACGGCCTCGATGCGCTATCAAAATCCATATTACTTCCAAGTATCATACAAAACATGTTTTTTTTCTACCTTCTTCGCATAACACAAGAAACTCAAGACAGCCAACAGTACGTACGTAAGGTATGATATAATAAAGGTGGTACTTGTAGAGGCAACCAGACGCCACAGCCGAACCGACCACACCTCAGACAAAATCCTCTACGAGTACAGACAGGTCATCTGGACCCTGACCTGCCGTTATGAGATACTGTGCAGGATCTGCCCAGTACAGATCCATCTGTCCAGTACAGATCCATCTGTTCAGTACAGATCCAACCCAGGAAACATGCCCCCTAGATTGTGCAGATTATACGGATCCCATCCGACAGCATGAGCTAGATCATACAAATCACAGATCTACAGATCACAGATCATACAGATCAGGAATATATCTACTGTTGTAGCTGCTCTGAAATATCTAGGTCATGCGTCGTACTAGGGATCGACGATATTTCCCGAGGTGTGAATACCTATTGTAGGAAACAAACACCAATCCAATTCTCCTGAAACAGACAGCAACAGCAGCAGCAGCAGCAGCAGGTGACGCACGAATGAATACTTGCTGCGATACCCCTCGCGCCCAGCGGCCGACTCTCTAAAAACCAAGCCTGCCCACCGGTCGATCAGGAATTTTCCCCTCCCACCAGAAACTTCCTGCACCAAAAAAACTGACCAATAGGGTTACCGCGGGCACAAAATACCATTTTTTCTCAAGCGTGAGCTCAACAAAAATATCACACAGCTGAGGCAGGGTGTCTGTTGACTATATATGTATATTAAAAAAAAATCAACCTTGTATAGTGTTCAATGCTCACGCAGGCTGTGGTTAACTCCTCATTTGGACTACCCCCCACTGTGGGCTGCAGTACAGGATACCTATCATACCGTCGTAAGAAAACGACCACTTAAGGAACGGCAGACTGAGATTCACAGGAAAATAAGAAAATCGGAAGCGGTTTATACTGAAGTTAGTGTAGAATGCACTCTTTCTTGATGAAGAAATCCAGTCTGGCCCAGCATTCCTGCTTCTTACTAATCCCGTCCTGTACCACAACAGTGGCCGAAAATGTAATCACGGTTTGGACTCTGATATGAACATCAAACGTGGCTTATAATCCTGGCCAGAAGGGCATACTGTACTGTACAGTACAGTACAGCACAGTACGACTCCCCTCTTGCCCACCCGTCAAGCAACCACCACACGCAAACACACAAGACAAACAAAACAACACAACAATTACCACACACAGACAATAGAGTATATACCCCGGGTAGAACAAAACCGACCATCCATCAAAACGAACGCAAACAGCGAAACCACTGTTGTTGTATAGTGTCACCGCCACTCACCCAAACAGAAAAAAAGCACGACGTACCAGTAGTACATAGTGTGACCGACACTCATCCAAACAGCAAAAACAAAACACCACGTATGGATAATATGTAGTGTGATCGAAACTCACCACCACAAGCAAGGGGAAAGCGCGAGCAGACAAAACGGGACCTACAGACAATGTCGGCACACCGCTAAGCGCAAAAAACAGCACAAACGCCCCGCCGCAACACTTGCAGGACGCGAAAGAAAGTGTTGTTCGTTCATTCTTCCCTGCAGACAAGCGTATTGCAGCACTTATATGGCCGCAGCACGCATGGCCGGAAACCCGAAATCAACGGTCAAAAAGGTGGACACTCAACGTACAAAATTCAATTTTCCATTGTTTCCTATTTACGAAATCTATATCACTCGCAGTAGCCTCGAAAAAACACCCAAGGCACACGTCACCGCGCAGCTCGTCACACATACTGTACACCGTGTGTCGAAAGCCCAACCCAATAAAAGCACCAATGCACAGGACACTACTATACCACCACCACCACCGTGAGCAATGAAAGAAATATTGAAAGTAACGACGGCTGCTACCGCTGTTGCTGCTGCTTCTTTTGTTACCCGCGTCTACAAGACCGGCGCCGTCTATCACGGCGCGCAGACACCGCGTATACGTAGCAAAAAAGCGGATCACATCACGACGCAGCGGCACGGAATCCCCATACCCTTTGCCCGACGACCACCACCCCCTTCCCCCTCGCCACTCGCCAGCCTCCCCCTCTTCTTGCGCGCCTTCTTGCCTCCTCCCGACCCACTATTAGCCGGCGCGTCAACCCCAGACACCTCTTCGGCAGACGCTTCCACCTCCACCACCACAAGGCCACTCGCTACTGGCACATGCTCCCCGCGACACTCCCCAACCCCGCCGTGCCCTTCTCGAAAGGACGGCGAGCGTTGCATCGCGAAAATCTTAGCCGGCCCACCCCGCCCACTGTTCTCTCTAACCACTCCCACCGGAAGCTCGTCAAGGTCTGGGGCAACCATAGCGCCCCCCTGCCCCCCGCCCTCAGCACACCTCACCACCCTCACTCCCTCCAGGCTCTCAACAAGGGCTATCCTATCTCCTACCTCTGTCTCCGCGGTCGGGAGCGGCTGTTCCTCGTACTCAGGGGGCAACACGGATGAGCCGGGGTAGCACTCACCCTGCGCGGTACCGCTAGCGCTACCCAACACCCCCCTCCCCGAGGAATACACCTCGTGAACGGGGTCCGCAGTCTTAGTTTCCTCGAAAGAGCTGCCTAACCCGTCACACCCGCAGTCACGCCACGTCGACGTGGCGAGCGCGATCGCCGCGGGAGGGGTTACTGTTACGGGCGCAAGCCCAGGCGCGGTTCCAAGCGTGGGTCCTGGCGATGATCCTGGCGCTGGTCCGAGTGCCGGTCCGACCGCGGGCCCGAGCGCGTTCACGTCGGCAGCGGTAAGCGGGAGGCGTTGCGTCGACCCCTCCTCCTCCTCCTGCTGCCTCTCCCCCCCACGAAGGCCAGATAAGGGGGTGATCGCCCTTCCTAACCCCCCATCCGCGTCACCCTCTCCCCCCGCAGCCACCGCGGCCTCTCGGTCGAAGGGCTCGTCTGGTTTAGACGCGGGGCGCGCCGCGCCGCTTCCGCCGCCGTCGTGGCCGTCGTTTTGTGGTCGGCCATCAGCGGACGCGGCCGACGCCGTCTCCAACAGGCCGGTAAAGGCGAGAGGGTCGAGCGCCGCGGAGTCTACGGACAGTCGAGAAAAGTCGGCCGCGACCGCGGGGAACGAGATGTCACTCTCGTTTTCGCTCACGTCCAGGACCCACTCAGCTTCCACCTCTCGGGCCAAGGCTTCCCAGTCTAGGGGGCACTCAACCCCTTCCTCGTCGGTGGAAACGTAGCTGGTGCTGAACCCGACGGCCTCTCCTACGATCTCGACGTGGTATCCTGCCCGTTCACTTGCTGGCACCACGCTCGCCTCGATGGTTTCTTCTCCGACGTCCGACCGCGAGGCGGCGTCGACCTCGACGTTGTTGGGGGGCAGGACAGCAACCTCCTCCGCTTGGAATCTCCCTGTGGCAAGCCGGGACCCTGCCTCCTCTTGTCGGCGGCTTGCCTCCGTCTCTTCTTCCTCCTCCTCCTCCACCTTCGTCGCCACCCCTTGCCCCTCCTCTTCCTCTCCCCCCTCCCTCTCCACCACCCCCTCCTGTTTTCTCTCCTCCTCCTTCTTCCCCTTTACCCCCCCCTCCCCTTCCTCCCCCTGCCCGCCATCCCCTCCCTCCTCCTCTGCCCCCACGCTCGTGGGTCCGTCTAGCTCTCCCTCCCGTCCCACGACCACCCGCCCCTGCCCCGCTTCAGGCAAGCCACCGCCCTCGTGTACCACCCCATCCCCGCCGTCGTAAGCCTCCAAAGCCTCCCCCGTCTTCAAGACTGGGGACGCCTCGTCCGTGCCAAAGACCGCGAGCGGCCGCCCGTTAGCGCTAACCGCACCGCTAACAGCAACGTTGTCGGGAGCCCCGCTCGCCTCGTCCTTACACCCGCGATAGGGCTCAAGCTCCGATATCGCTAGGGGGGGGGGTAAGTCCTCCTCCGAAAATTCTCGGGGGGGCGGCAAGCTCTCGTCGGAAACTGTCCGGGCGGGGTGGGCTAAGTTTTCTACGCGGCACGCGTCCGCCAATTCTGCGAGTTCCACTTCGGGGTCGAAGGACGAGGACGAAAGCGCCGCTGAGTCCGCACAGGATGCGACCCTCGATCCGAGCCCGTCTGGTGTGCGCTTTGGGACAGGTGTCCCCGGGCCTTCGACGGCTAACTCGTCATCGGCCACGTTCGCCCTTCCTCCTCCTCCTCCTCCTCCTCTTCCTCCTCCTCCCCGTCCTTCTCCTCGTACACCTCCCCCCAACTCGCCAAGACTCCCCGGGCTCGGACCCACCACAACCACCGCCTCCTGTCCTCCTTCTCTTCCTCTCCCTCCGCCTCCCTCTCCTTCTCCTCCTGCTGCGCATCTCCCCTTCTCGCTAATAACGCCTCCCCGGTTCCGCCTCACCCCCACCACCGCTGCCTCCGCCTCCTCTTCAAGCTCGACGCCGGCGACAACGAGAGGTGGTGGCGCTGGTGGTGTGCGCTTGTCGCTGACGTCGCTGTTGTGGGCGGGTCTCTTGTCGTCGATGGTGCCACTCCGGACGTCGAAGGGTTTGGGGTTGCTGTCGTTGTTGGCGTCGAGGTGGACGTTCGCCAGAAAAACGGGCGCCTTATCGTTGTGAGGGTCCTCCCCTTGTTGTGTCGCTTTGCGCTCGCCCTCGACAACACTAACAGCAGCAGCGACGACGAGAGCCGACAACGGTGGTTGTGCGCGGTGGTTGATGACGCCACTGCTCTCGACGAGTTTGTTGTCGCCAACCATGCCACTTCGAATGTCGACGGGTTCGGGTTTGCTGTCGACGACGTTCGCCAGAAAAGCAACCGCTTCTGAGGCGATAGCCGCTTCCGAGGCGGCAGCCGCTTCAGAAGCAGACGCCCCTTCCGGCTCGCTGCTCCTTCTCGGTACTGCTTCTGCTCCCTCTCTTCCGAAGCTGCTGTTGCCGCCACCAGCGATACTGCTCTGACCACCCGAGTACAGGTCCGCCGCTTTCGGGGCAGTCCATTCAGGCCCGCTGCCCATTTCCGCTACTTCTCCTCCTCCTCCGATTCTGCTGCCGCTGCCGCCGGCACTAGCGCTACTGCTCTGGCCTCCAACACGACTCACGTCTCCCGCGTCGGAAGCTTCATCGTCATCATCATCATCATAGTCTGTCCCGTAGTCTGAAAACCTCAGAGCATTGCCTCCGCCAAACGAAAGCAACGCCGGCAAGCCCCTGGACGGGACGTCGCCATCGCCAAAGTCGCTGCTGCTCTCCCCACCCGAGTATCGGCCCCCGTCGCGCGCACCGTCATAGGCGGCACCGCTAGCACCCCCAACAACGGCCGCCTCCTCGTCATCCACAAGAGCTCGTCCGCCATACCCTCCCGGCGAGGGCGGTCCAATCCCTAGCATAGGTGTCTCTCCCTCGATGTCGTCACGGCCATCGTCACTCCTACTCCCGCCATCCAAGGAAATGTCGGAGGGGCCCGCGTCAGACGCGGCATCGTCATCGCCATCACCTCCAGCTGAAGCGACGGCCGCCTCGTCGGCTAACAACGCTAACCCACGCCCCCCTCCAGGCAAAAACAATTTCGGCAACGGCAACAGGAGTTTGGACTCCTCTCCCGCGATGTCGCCATGGCCATTATCATCATCGTCACTAGTACACTCTCCACCCGAAGAAATTTCCACGTGGCGCGTGTCTAAAGCGGCACCGCCCGCCACTCCGCCAGCGACTACCGCCCCATCGTCTGATTGCATCCTTCCGCGGTAAGAGTCCCCGCCGAAAGATGGCCCGGGCGAGTCTTCGATCGCCCCTTCTCCGATGCCACCAGCGCCGTCTCCGCCACCCCCATCGCCCCAGGAGAGCCTCGCGAGACGCGCGCCACAGTAATAGGCAGCCTCGTCGGCCGCTTTGACAACGACTGTCACCCCGCCCTCCAAAAGCGCTCGTCCATCGCACTCTTCAGTACTACCGACCGCCACCCCATCGTCCTCTGAAATCGATGGCCCGTCGCCTTCTTTGGGGGAAAGTGGTGCGGGGACGTCCCTCAACGCCCCTTCCGCCACGTCACTACTCCCACCAGCCAAGGAAAGGCTCACAACCGGAGAAGTAGCTGGAGACATGTCGCTACGCCCACCACCCAGGGAAGGCTCCCCTTGGCTCGTGCTCGTAGAGGCGGCATCGTCATCTCCGCCCTCTTCACCAACCTCTGCCACCCCGCCATCTAAAATCGTCCGTCCACCATACCCGCCGCGCGACGATGATCCGGGCAACCCTTCCGATCTCGCCTTTCCTGCGACTCCGCCAAGGTCGGGCGAGTCTTCCAAAGCCTGCCCCGCGACCACGTCGACATGGTCATCCTCGTCGTCGCTACTCTCACCACCCGGTAAAAGGTCCGTGTGGCGTATACCGGAGACGGAATCGTCCGCCGCTCCAGAAGCGACGGCCGTCTCGTGGTCTGAAATAGCCCCTCCATCGCACCTACCAGGCGAGCGCAACTCCGGTAAAAATCCCTTGGGCGCATCTCCGGCGGTATCATCATCACCGAGAAGGCCATCGCCGCTACTACTCCTCCCACCACCCAAGGAATGTTCGCAAGAAAATTCTTCCAAGTGGCCCGGGCCAAGGGCGGAAGCGTCAGCCGCTGCAACAACGGCTGCTGCCTCGTGCTCTGAAGGCGTGCGTCCATCGTACCCTCCGAGCCAGGGCAATTCAGGTGTATTCCCTGAAATATTTCCTACGACATCGAGGTGGCCGTTACCACCACTCTTACCACCCAAGGAATTTTCCAAAGAAATTTCTTCCGCGTGTCGTGCGTCAGAGGCGGCATTGTCGTCGACATCAGTCCCAACAACACCCTCGGCCTTGCCATGTGAAAGGGCTCGTCCATCGTGTCCCCCGAGCAAGGGTTGCCCGGGAAACTCTTTCGACATCTCTCCTGCGATATCGAGAGGGCCCTCGTCACCGCCCCTCTCTCCGCCCACGCCAAGGTCCGTGCGCATGCCAGCCACTGCAAGAGAAACTACCTCCTCCTCATCATCATCATCATCATCGTCTGCAAACGCTCGTCCATCGTGTCCGCTGGGCGAGGGTGGTTCGGGCACGCCTTCGCCAACCTTCCCTGCAATACCACCGTCGCCGTCCTCGCTGGCAGTCTCACCACCCAAGGATAGCTCTGCGTGGCGCGAGCCAGAGGCAACATCACCAGGTTCTACAGCAACCAACGCCGCTGCACCTACCCCCGCATCGCCCGAAATCGCTCGTCGTCCGTCATATTCACCGGGCGAAAGCAACTCCAGTGCACCTTCCGCCACCTCCCCTGCGAAGCCTCCGTCATCGTTGCCGCTGCTACTGCTCCCCCCGCCCACAGCAAGGTCCACGCGGCGCAAGCGAGAGGCGACCGCACCGCCACCACCTCCCACAGCAACCACCACCTCACCGTCTAAAACCGCTCCTCGTCCTTCGTACCCTCCAGGCGACGGCGGCGGCGGCTGCTGCTTTGGCGATGAACCTTCCGCCATCTCTTCTGCAATGCCGCCATCGCTGCTGGTGCTCTCACCACCCAAGGACAGCTCCACATGACACGCGCCGGAAGCAGCACCACTGCCAACACCTCCCACAACGACTGCCGGCACACCACCTCTCATTTCCTCGTCAGAAACCGCTCGTCCTTCGTAACCCCCTCCGGGGGACAGCGGCGGCGCGGGTGAGGCTTCTGACCGCTCTCCCGGCACACCATCACGGCCGTCGTCGCCGCTCGCCCCGCCGCCGCGGCCGAGCTCGTGCGCAGGGGCGTCGCCGAGGTTCTCTTCTTGGACCGTCGAGGTGGCGTCAATGGCGTGAGCAGCGTCGAGGATAACAGAAAAGTCGCAAGGAATCGCTTCGAGCTGAGCTTCTTCCCGTCCGCGGTCCTCCAGCTCGGTCCGCTCGCGGTTGGCCTGGGAGAAGGGTTGCGAGGGGGCGTGCGTGGTCGTGGGACGCGAAAACGTTAGCTGCTGATACACGGAAGTGAGCTATCGCTAGGAGTTATCGCGCAGCAATATACCATTAGTAAATATAACGACCGTTCAGATAAAAATGGTAATATACGAATGGCTCATATATTCGGGACATAAATTGTATCTGTAACTGCCGTCAACTTGTGTGCGTGCGGACGGCATACGTTGGACGCTCCAGGCCAAAAATCGACAGGGATCCCAACTGTTGTTTTTGTCGCCGGCAAAGGTAGATTCCCGCACTCGCTCGCAAAAGGTAGGAAACAATCGGCTGCTGATACAACAGTGAAACATTGGCTGCTGATACAGCAGAGTACGCGACACCACTCTGAACCTTACAGCATTACGGGCAAGGACCATAGTAAATAGGATCTACGGTACACTCAAACATCAATATATTTCCCTACTTTTCCTATCAATATTTGGTCCTATTTACCATGGTCCCCCGCAACACTGCAAAAAGGAACTTAATCAAATTCCAAGCGGTTTCACACCTTGAACAGATCATCAACAGATCATCAACAGACCATCACTTCCTACTTGACGATCTAGCTATTTCAGGGAAGATGAGACTCCTGATCTGTATGATCTGTATGATCTACAGTAGCTTGTGTTACCGGCGTGGGAACCGTATGCAACCTGCATGCCACAGGTTTACAGTAGGTTGTACATGATCTATCTGTAGATGATCTGTCCGTGGAGTGAACCGGTTTGTTTCCAAAAACGTGGGTGCAGTTACAGAAGCGTAAATTAACTCGTATTTTGGGTCAGAGCCCGTTTCTTACGAGGGGAAATGGTGTGTCCTAAACCAAAAATCGGTTTTAAATATGGTTTTCTCCGTGCTTCGCGCGAAAGTCGAGCCTAAATTTATGAACTCCCAAATTTCTAAAGCGCTGTCGCCAACTTACTGTAATCAAATGGCACGTAGCTGTTGAAAACCAAACTACACGTTAGCTGGTGGAAAAAATAAGCTTGCTGCTAATAAATAAAAAAACGCAACGTAAATAGCTGCTTTAGCTGCTGACATGCGAAGTTCACAACAATAAAAAAAAAAATGCTGCTGAAAATCAAACGTTACCTGCTGTGACATGATAACCAATAGTTTGCTGATACTCAAACAACAGCCGCAGACGCCAAAAAGTCGTAACTTAGGGCCCGAATTAACGAGTATAAAATAAATTCAATTAGGAAAAAATAAAATTCAAACTCGCTCTTCATTGGTCAACACACGCACCAGCACCAAATATTATGCCCCAAGATCCTAATCTTTGGTGCTGGTGTGTGTGTTGACGAATGAAAAGCGGATTTGAATATATATTTTTTCCAAATTGTTTTTTTTTCTTCTTCGTTAAAACGGGCCCTTAGCGGCCAACACCGTCAAGAGAGCAACCACAGGCCGAGACGTTACGAGCGCAGCAGTTCCACGCAAAGCATTTGGGCAGTGTCGAACGAACCCATTGTCCGTTCGACTACAAGACAGGAAGTCCCAGAGGTAATAATAGGCCAGGCAAGCGACGGAAAACGAGGCCTACTCTGCAGACCTACCTCGCAACCCTTGGCTAACGTTTGGTAGTGCACTGGAAGACCAAAAAAGCGTGAACACATACGTACAAAAAAATACCCCAACAACACCTAACCTCCTCGAGGCACATCTACCCACCCTCCTCGCGAAGCACCTCTTTGCTTCTTTCAGACACCAAAACTACGAGCCTGCCTGCGCGCATAACGCACGGGGCTGTATCTGCGCATATATTATATATATACGTGAAAACACCCTCCTTCCTTGCACGTGTTTGTTTTTCGTGTAGTTCCCTCACCAACAGGAGTGAAAAATATATATATTCACGATCCCTTTTTGCGACTTCAAGGTGGGGGGGGGGGCGG
Source organism: Saccharina japonica (assembly GCA_008828725.1). NCBI lineage: Eukaryota > Phaeophyceae > Laminariales > Laminariaceae > Saccharina > Saccharina japonica. The sequence goes on along the minus strand of MEHQ01002825.1, from coordinate 92,339 downwards.
GGGGGCAAGGGTCGAAAACAAAACAAATAAGCGACCAAAAAAAAATTGACACAAAAACAAAACTGACGACCTGAACATCATCGGCTACTACACAGCGCTGAGCCCCAGCTGCTGAGGTCACAAGTACAAGCTGGTTCCAGAAAGATGCGTGCCATCGCCACCATTTTGGCCGTTACACAATGCATACGTCGGATTACTCGACAATAAAAATATAGTATACGTCGTACCCACATGACCGCATCAAAAGAAAGGGAACGCCTCGGTGTGTGTGTGTGTTATTTTTTTTTTTGTAAATATAAATCGGAGCTGTACTTCGTGAGATATGGACCCTTAACAATTGTTTGAACGCGCGAACTACAATGCCACGGCGGTAGGAGGGTACCTGGTACAGCACTTTTCGTCTGATTTTTTTTTTTTCAGAATTGATTTTGCCCCTTAACCCATTCAGAACTGGAAAAAAATCCCCACACTAATTCCAAGTAGTTTGTCCCCAAATTCGCGGGTCCAGTTCTTAAGGGGTTAACCCAAAATCTGCTGCAAGTTTTTTTTTCATCATTCTCATTGTATAGTTAAGCCTTAGGGTAGTTCTCCATTGGGTAGCACTTTCATTGTCCTCCAAAATCATTTTTTGACTTACTAATAGTATAGAATTGTTTAAGTCGCCCCCCTCAGAAGGCAAAAAACATGGAGCACCTCTCAAGTAGCATGCGTCGTAGAACCTCTGTTTTTTTACCGCCCCTCCACCCTCTCACTTTAGGAGAGGTGATATTTAACCATCATCGCCCAAAAACCGAATATGAAAGAAACTTTGCAAGCCGATCCCAATCGACACGCAAATCAAAATGGACTTGCAAATAACCACGTGCAATACACATCGGACCCAAAGTCGAGGAGCCCGTTAGTCAACACAAAATAAAAATGAACGAAAAGCTCTACAACAACAGTTATTACGAGGGAATAAAGTAAATAGGACCAAATTTCGTCAGTAAAAATAGGTAAATATAGAGAGTTTTGTGTATGCCGTAGGTCCTATTTACTATGGCCCCCCGTAATAGGAGTAGTGGCCCCTCTATAGTGCCGGTTGTCCGCTATAGTGCCGGTGGGATCGCTTGGCACAGATGGGATTAACCAGTTTTGACCGTGTGCGGAGTAGTGCCGGTTGCCGCTACAGTTAGTGCCTGTGGAACCGTTGGCACATTTACTCTTCGGGTGGCTATCCCCACCGCACCCGGCCCCTTCGGGGGTCAGGTCGGGTCAACATGCTCAAGTCTCCGGAGTCGTAAGCAGCAAGGGCTGATACGTCCGAGGGGGCATGGAGTAAATTGACACACGACACGCAGTGAGACGTGGAAGTGTGGAGGGCGTAAGCTTTATTTTTACCCATCCGCCGGAGGATAAAAAAATAAAAAATAAAAAGTTGGCACATATGGGATTCACCAGTGTAGCAGTGTGCGGAGTAGTAGTGCCGGTTGCCGCTATAGTGCTGGTATTGATGGCTAGTGATTATGGCTGGTGAATATACAGGCACTATAGAGGGACCGGCACTACTGTACCCCAACACCTGCCTTGTGGCAGGTGTCCACAGCAGGCAACTACTGCTGTAGCTGTACTGCTGCGCGCTCCCACTATTCGGGTGGGTGAGACCGCACCTGGAAAAATTAGGCCGCTATCCCTGGGTCCCAAAACAAATAAGCTACCCACGCGCACCTCCACATCTTCTTGATGACATGTTCATCACCACAGGTTCGTTCCCGTCCCCCCACCCCACCCCTGGTGCTCCCCCCGTCACCGTTTCTGCTCGATCGGGAAGAAAAAAACACACACACATAAACACATGCACATATGCGCGCATAGCAAATGACGACGATATCGTAGGTTAAGCTTCTCTTCCCTCCTCTTCCGAGGTCACAACAAATCCCCAAGCAATTGACATACATGCACATGGCGAACAAGAAAAAAAAAACGATTGTTCTTTAATCCCTCCAATGTTCATGATTCGTCATGGCTAACTGTGCATGATCTCAGCATATGACATTACTTCATGTTCACGGTTTTATCATGACATGACCACATGGCCACGATTCATCATGTCTCCATGCTTATAATTCACTACGTCGTGCTGTAAACACACACACACACACACACACATCGCGGGCACAAAAAACGAGCGCCACCTCTCTCTCTCACCTTCGCGCCGTCGAAATCGAAAATCGAAATAATCGCACGATCGTCATTGAGCCCTCCTCCCCCCCCTCCCCCTCCTCCTCCTCCTCCTCCTCTTCCTCCCCCCTCCCCCCCTCCCCCTCCGCCACTACCATCACGCCCTGCCCCTGCCCCCCCGGCACGATTACCCCCCCCCTTCGGCATAGCTTCCGGTGACGCCTCCGGTAATAACGCCTCCGGCAACAACTCCTCCGGTAACGCTCCCGGTAACGCTCCCGGTAACGGTTCCGATACCGGTAACGCATCCGGTAACGCTTCCGATACCGGTAACGCGTCCGGTAACGAGGGCGGTAACAGCACTCCGCCCAGCACCGAGAGCCCGCCAGGAAGAACCAGACACTGCTCGAGGGTAGGGCCCGCTAGCTCCCTCGACCCCCGCCCCCCCTTCGCCTCCGCCACAGCAGCGGCGGACGACGCCCTCGCCACCCTCGCCCCCCCCTCTCTCACAGGCGCACGCGGGATGGGGGCGCTAGCTCGGCCGAGGGCGCGCGGGCTCACGCTGGAACCGCCATTGAACATCATCGGAGCGTAGGGGGAAAAGCCGAAGTCGCCATTTGAGGCGCCGCGGTTGAGAGCCCCGGACGATCGCCGCCTTGACGTTGATCCGCCTCGGGCTGCTCTCCCTGCGTTGACGCCGGAGGGCTGCTGGAATGGAACGGTGGGGACGACGGTCGGGGCAGAAACGCCTCATTAGTTTTTTGTTTGTTTGTGTTTTATCAGCAAATACCAGGTACCGTACCGTATGATATGATACGCAATATAACACACACCCCCATGGTTATTTTCCGAGGTTTTTCTCCAAAACAAGGGGGGGGGGTGCTTTCGACACTAATTTCAAGATAACGACTCCCGAATTTCTTGTTTCCCTCTGAATCTCCGCCTGGCTTTCTTATTGGCCTGTTTTTTATTAGGTGTCCTGTACTATTGTAGGTCGTCGATTGGACTGATGCTTTTGTATGCACTTCATGATCTACAGCAGATATACTCAAGGCAGATCTATTCGCGATCTTGTATATATGATATGATACCATGATCTACTCTCAAGATTTAGGATGGTGGGTGGGCCCCGTATCATCTGCACGATCTAGGCGTATGTTTCCTGGGCTGGATCTGAAACGATGCAGATCCTGCACAACCTCTCACAACGGCAGGTGATATACACTACATCATCTATCTCTAGATAGATACATCATAATCTGACCGAAGTGTGAACTTTATGAACTGTAACGGGGCACGAATTCCATATTCGATACCAGGTATGTATATACGATTTCCATATTCGATACCAGGTATGTACATACGATTTCCATATTCGATATGTACATACGAAGTATACCATACATGTATCATATATCGAATCGTTTCGTCCAGTATATATCAGCATACAAAAATACGGGGATGCCAGGGGTGGACGTCAACACGGTTCGATACAATACGATACAGTATACATAAATTATTAAATAGAGCAGTATACCCTTGTAGGGGTGGCGGCTTATTTACTGAGCTCCTCTCACATGACAAACTCAATACTATTATCACTATTATTAATAGTAAGTCATCCGAATCATGACTTCGAAGGTTGTCTGCGCAACAACGCGACCAACCATTTGTATAACCTACACATACCAGTAATCCTAAAAACAAATATAATACATACCAGCAAAAAATATCATTATAACCGGTAGCATTACTCTAGTAGTCACTTGAGGAGCTCAACCGGTCCCAGTGACAAAATATTGCCTCAGAAGGCACTAGCTAACTGCATCAACCCCTACCTACCGTGAAACCCTACCGTCGGATGAGTGAATACCAGGGGTATCGAAACTCGATTTTGGATCGGTCGATTTTTTTTGTAAAATCGATACGATACGATAGCCAACACTGCTGTATGTAGAGTGTGCCGCCCTTGATTCAGAAAAAAAATCGGCTCGAAAAATCGTTTCCGGGGAGTATATCATCTTGCGTGTTGTAATATACATATGATATGGGTATGTACATAAGGACTTGCTTGCGTACAGATAAATTCAGCTACTTTTTTGTGTTTGATATCGTATCATATGAAAAGTTCAAGTTTCGATATTTCGATATATCGGAATATCGAACTTCGATATATCATATCGAACGGGTGTTTGTCCCCCATCCCCTGACAGCATCCCCGTACTCTTTAAGCTGATGCAACCGCACATTTTTCAGTACTGAACGACAAGCTCCGACGTTCCGACGTACAGAGGCTCGTATCATACTGGTATCAAAACTCGTGAAATGGCACCGGTATCGATTCGTTTTTTTGGTCTGTCGGCCATATCGCACATATCATATCGAACCCGACTCTCGATCTCCATCACCAATTCCAGCGTTTGTGAGACACCCCACACAGGTATTAGCTGGTAGGTATACACATAGCGACCAAAAACGTCCATTTGTGTTTGACAGGCACCACCTTACCGCCTTGTCTCACATCCCAACGGCTTATGATTGTGTCGGCGCGCAGCAATCGTAGGCCACTGCTGCTGTACGAGCAACGGCCACCATCGTGCCGACAGCCGTGTCGGAAAAGCCGTTTTCTCCCTACCACTCCGTGTGTGCGTGCGTTTCTCGCATGAACCCACCACCGGCATCCACCACACCGAGCGCGCGTACGAGTAGAACCTGACATATTTTTTCCTGTGAGAAACATCGCACTGAGTGCGTATACCGTTGGACCCTGAATTACCGGCACGGCACAACCGGGTACATGGCTATATTGTTACAGAGGGGGTGTACTTCATATTCATGCATGGCCGTAGTCGTATGGGGGTGTGTGGGGGTGTACTCATATCGTGCACGGCCGTAGTCGTATGACCATAAACCCTCGCATCCCTACAATGCTGGGACGGAGCATGTCGGGTTTTCCCCGACCAGGCAGCCATTGCTATTTAAAATAGCACCAAGCGCGAAGCGCCGTGAGGTGTTGGGCAAGCCGCATGGGGGGGTATAATCGGAAACCACGATGGACGCAAAAACCAGGCATCTCCCTGGGTTCACGCGCCATATTTGTTTCTGGTTACTATCTATCTCCCCCCGTAGCATCAGTTCGAGCGCTAAACGTGCGTCGACCCGCTCCTATTGAGCCTTTTGATTATTTTGTTTCATCCGTAGTAGTCCCATAAAAAAAAAAGGATGAGAAAAGGAGTGGCGCAAAACACACCACAAAACAAACAAACAAGTAATAATGCTGCGTGGTGGGTGGTGGGTCGTCCCACGTGCCAACCACGTGCCACGAAGATATACGTTCGCGTTATGTTACGCTCTTCTATGACTTGTGGTCGCTCGTTGCAGCCACAGCAAAGACGTTACTCTTATATACTACGTATATACCATCTATGTCCGTAAGTATAAGCCCCGTTTATATTTAATATTAATGTACAAGTGGTCCTTATATTAAGAGACAAAGTGGACAGCAAATGAGTTACTCATATATACTATATGCCACTATGTCCGGAAATATAAGCTCCATTATATTTAATATGAATTTACAAGTGGCCCTTATATTGAGGGACAAAGTGGTACCTGGTATACGATAATAGGAGATCGACCGGCCATCGTGGATTCTTCTTGACCATCAAGGATCTCAGAAATAAAATTTGGCGGGTAAAAATCGTAAAGCGTATACAGCTACGACGTACGGCCACTGCCATGATCGGGGGAGTGATACAAATTCGCTGTCCCCGAGTCACAACACAACAAGGGGACGTTCGGGACGGGCGCAACATCATCATTCTACCGGCGCGCCTGGGCGCTCAAAACACCGCTCATATATAGATACCACTAAAGTTGCCATTGTTTTGGTCGCTATTATCCCTTATATACACTCAGCTAGCAAAGATGAGCTTCGACGAAATCCTCGAGCTCACAGCTGTTGTTTTTTTTATTTTTTTAAAATATACATTATAAAGGGTCCCTTATATGCCTTATAATATGTCCCTTATATGCTTTATAATAGGTCCCTTATGTGTGTGTGTTTTCGTCCCATTCATTTTGGGCACCTACACCTTTCGGTATGTTCACGCACCAGCCGGGGTTACACAGAAGGAGGGTAACCACAGGATTTATTTTTCTTTTTCTTCACCTTTCCTTCTGCGGTGCTTGCCTTATTTTTTTATCGCGAGAAGCGTTCAGCTCTCCCTTTCCCTCGTCAACATTTCATCGAATATCCATATTGTTTACTCACGAATAAAGTATCGCTTTCCACTGCCAAATTGCGATTTTTTCACTCCGAAGAGGTTCGAACCCGCGACTTGGCCGTCGAAGGTGTACGGGGTTACCAACTGACCCACTTTTTTTTTTTTTTTTTTCCATCCCATTTATTATCTTCGCCCTTCCTTTCTCTCTCCTTCTTTAGTCGTAACTCAGATCCGGGGTTGCTAAAGTAGGCTCTTTTCCCCCCTCCCCACTACGGTACGCGCCTTGCATTTGTATCGCGAGAAGATTTCAGCACTTTCTTCCCTCGTCGACTTGCGTCGGATTCCGCCTACCCACGCCACGAAGGCGCTCTCAGCAATTGTTCCTTTTTATTTTTTCAAATAAAGACAAAATCTCTCACCACGGTGGGATTCGATCTTGGGTACCAATGATAGTAGTCTTTGAAGCTGACCACTACTCTACCGGGGCGACTGGGGCGACCATATATACCTTATAATAGGTCCCTTATATACCTTACAATAGGTCCCTTATATGCCTTATAATAGGTCCCTTATATTCCTTATAAAGGGTCCCTTACATACCTTAAAAGGGGTCCGTACCAAAGGGGGCGAAACCTCCATAGACTTGCACCAACTCTGGACCGAACTATAAAGACCGTTTGAACTTAAATGTGAAGACCAGACGACCCTTATATTCACGTCCACCATGGTGTATAATACCCACTGCAAACACAGTTTCACTAATTCCAAGTCGTACTGCTGTGTCCCCAAGACCACGGAGGAACCCCTGTAGTTGAAGGCTCAGGGGGAGGGGGGGGGGGGGGTACTCATTGTTTGCTTGTCTTAAGTCATTAGGTCATTGACCACGCATTCCTTTCGAGACGAAGCACCGTTCCCACTGCTGATAGAGACATCTCCAGGAGTTGGGCGCTCGTTGCCCGGTACGTTGTTTCCATATATGTTCCATACGATCTGTTTGCTAATCTTATCCTCTCATAGTTTCGCCGCCTGTGGCCACCATCTATCTCCGAGCAATAGCGATATTGGTCTCGCTACTATCTACTTCACCAAACTTCTCCCATGCCATATTCGTCCATTTTCCTCATCTCCTGCTCTTAACACATCCCGTTCCTCCTTGTGCATTTCACATTCTCCCACTAGGTGGGCGGGGGGTATACTTCATTTTCATGCATGGCCGTAGTCGTATGACCATAGACCTTCGCATCCCTACAATGCCGGGACTGAGCAGGAGGGTGGTCAGTCAAGACAGGAACTATTTGCAGACAAGAGCTTGTCGGAGAATTTCACAGGTCGACGCTGCCATACCGACCTTGCCCCCTCATCTCACCCGGACCTTAATCCCACTTGGCGCCCTACTCCCACTTAGTGGCGGTGCAGAAATGTAATTAGCCGCCGGTACAGCCCGCCAAGGCACCCTACCCTGCTCCCACACGACTTTATCCCCACAATCGGGGTTTCCATAAAAAATGGCCACACCAAAAACGGGAACAATACCAAAAATAGTATAATAGTGTCCGACCCTGTATTTTTTCGTGCCTACAAATAGTTGTGCCTTCAAACCGGTGGTCGCCTATAAAAAGGACTATATATAGCCGGAAATATAATGCCTGTTTTATTACTGATGCCAATGTAAAACGTTGATTATATTTTCAGCCAGAGTAGCATGATTCAAAACATCTTGGTCCATCGCGGTTTTGCACGAGCAATACGAGGCGTTTCGCCCGTTTTTTTTGTCCCCGTGTGTATGTCTAGAACAACGTAAAACCGTACACCACTCTGGCCGGGAAAATAATAAAAAATATATTAAAATTAGAGTACAAACGGTTGTATTATATTTTCAGCGAGAGTGGTAGCATACACAAGAGTACACGGCATCTAATGAGAAACAGAAAAGCTAGCCCAGGCTGGATTTCTTATTTGAGAGAGGGTGCTTTTTACACCAATTCCAAGATAACGAATCTCGATTTTCTCATTCTCGTCTAAATATCAGCCTGGCATTCTTAACAGCCTGTTTCTTGTTAGGTGCCCTGTACTGCTGTGTAACACCAAGAAAACACGCCCCCCCCCCCCTGGGACCAATATCTCACGGCGCTTCGCGCTTGGTGCAAGCAATGTCTGTCTGGTCGGTTAAAACCCAACGTGCTCCGTCCCGACATTGTAGAGATGCGAGGGGCTATGGTCATACGACTGCGGCCGTGCACAACATGAGCACACACACCCCCCCTGCGACGAATGTATGTGTTAAGCCAAGTTTCTCCCAAACACGCCTTAGACCGGAGCACACACAAATGAAAATGGTGGCTTTGGCGGAAATATATCGACGACATATTCGTACGTTTATTTCAGACTGTTTAATTCTAATTTTAATTTAATTTTAATTATTTCTTCCCCCACAAATAGACACACACTTCCTGAATTCTACAGCCTCAGATTGTGTCCCCCTCATACGGGATGTACATCCTACATGAGGACATATAAAATCCGTAAGTACGCGCGATCGAAGTATTACACTCAGCTAGCAAAGATGAGCTTCGACGAAATCCTCGAGCTCACAGCTGTTGTTTTTTTTTTAATTTTTTAATATTCCCAAATTGACGCATCGCTCGGCGTTTGCACCTCAAGGTCATGTTGGCATACATATTATATAACACCACGTATGTTTGTTTCCGACTATATAATAAGTAGTGACTAAGTTACGAGAAAAACAGCTCCTTCTCCCCCCCCCCCCCCCCCCGTTTCGTTTTTGTTTACCAATCATTTGTTCCCACATAGACACACGCTCCCTGAATTCTACAGCCTCAGATTGTGTCCCCCTCATACGGGATGTACATCCTGCATGAGGACATAAAAAACCCGTAAGTACGCGCGATCGAAGTATCACACTCAGCTAGCAAAGATGAGTTTCGACGAAATCCTCCATCTCACAGCTGTTGTTGGTTTTAAATGTTTTTTAAAAATAATACCCAGTGTCGAGAAAATCAGCTTAACCAAGATCATTTTGGTGTTATCATCGAGATATTTCCATCGCTCGGCGTTTGCACCTTATGATCACACAGTTAGTGTCGAGAAAATCAGCTCAACCAAGATCATTTCGGTGTTATCAACCGTCTACGTACGTATGTACGACCACCGTGAGCGCCCGGCAGTACGCGTACGGATATAGGATGACCATGTTGCGCCCCTTCCTTATCATACAACTCCTTGTTGCATTGCAACCATTGTAACTCGGACACCAACCATTATATGATATCATCCCCCAATCACGCAGTGGCCGTTACTACTACTGATGTAACCGTCACTTTTTATCGTCAACTTTTCCCTCTATACTGTAATCAAGTTACTCAAGTCCCAACAGGGTTAAGACATCCATTCGTCCGAGGGTGTGTGTTATCTTGATTGTAGTATGTAATCTTTATTATTACCCGTTATTATCATGGGTGTTACACGGAGGTACGCAAGGCAGANGGCGGGGACGACAGGAAGAAGGACCCGCTGGCGGCATTTGCCAGGACCGACAGCAACGCAGCGACGTGCGGGAAACCGGGCACCGCCGGGAGAGGCGGGCTTGCCCTCTGCGTGGAGCGCTGCGAGTACAGCAAACCCTCCGGGTGGTACCCGAGGTCCCCCCGCAGTGGGTCTTGTTACATGTTGTGCTCCCTGGCCGTTTCGCCCTGCACACAAGGGTGAGCAAACCGAACCGGCTGGAACGGCCAATGAAAGCGTCTCGTCGTGCTGTGCGCTATACCACTACTGTATGTATCTATGCGTACGTACATCACCGGTCGGTTTCATCGAGTTTCCCGTTTTTCTGGTGGTTCGTAAGCGAAGTCGCAGCAGACCCATCATGTATATACAAAAAAAAATTTGGTATATGGTATGAGGTGAGACGAAACCCTTTATTGATATCAAGCCCCCCGAGTAAATATCAGCACCTATCTATGATGAAGAACACAATACGGATACCTGTATACATATAATATATATATGTGTGATAGTACATATGGGTATAAAGCAGTAGTACCAGGTATGTTTATCCCCGATTATATAATAATAAGTAGTGACTAAGTGACGTGAAAAACCGCTCCCTCCCCTCTTCCGTTTGTTTGTTTTTTTTCCCGACCAATCATTTGTTCCCACATAGACACACGCTCCCTGAATGGTACAGCCTCAGATTGTGCCCCCCTCATACGGGATGTGCACCCTACATGAGGACATAAAAAACCCGTAAGTACGCGCGATCGAAGTATCACACTCAGCTAGCAAAGATGAGTTTCGACGAAATCCTCCATCTCACAGCTGTTGTTGGTTTTAAATGTTTTTTAAAAATAATACCCAGTGTCGAGAAAATCAGCTTAACCAAGATCATTTTGGTGTTATCATCGAGATATTTCCATCGCTCGGCGTTTGCACCTTATGATCACACAGTTAGTGTCGAGAAAATCAGCTCAACCAAGATCATTTCGGTGTTATCAACCGTCTACGTACGTATGTACGACCACCGTGAGCGCCCGGCAGTACGCGTACGGATATAGGATGACCATGTTGCGCCCCTTCCTTATCATACAACTCCTTGTTGCATTGCAACCATTGTAACTCGGACACCAACCATTATATGATATCATCCCCCAATCACGCAGTGGCCGTTACTACTACTGATGTAACCGTCACTTTTTATCGTCAACTTTTCCCTCTATACTGTAATCAAGTTACTCAAGTCCCAACAGGGTTAAGACATCCATTCGTCCGAGGGTGTGTGTTATCTTGATTGTAGTATGTAATCTTTATTATTACCCGTTATTATCATGGGTGTTACACGGAGGTACGCAAGGCAGAAACCAGTGTTCAAGTCAGCCTTCAAGAGGCGAGCGCAGCGGCGATTCGCGTGCTGGGGGCTGGGGAGCGTCTACATTTGTAACCCGCGGGTTGCAAAACAATTTTTTGTAACCCCTCGCTGAAAAAGCCGAGAGGCACCCCCTAACCCCAACCCTAACCCTATACACCGCCTCTACCCCCTACGAACGCCTATGCAGCTATCTGAGGGCATGATTTGGCGCTATGGGCATGGGTAGAGGGTAGAGGCGGTGTATATAGGGAGTGGGGGTTATGGTTAGGGTTACTGTCAAGGACAGGGGGTGCCTCTCGGCTTTTTCAGCTTGGGGGCTACAAAATATTTTTTGCAACCCCCGGGTTACACAATAGGCGCTCCCCGCGCGTTGTTGATGTTGATGTTCAATTCCAATTTTTAACACAGTTTTGAGGGGACAAAACGATATCACGGTTTACATCATGTTTTTCATGTATGTACGAGTACGAGTGTATCCAACGAGTGTCCTGTACTTGTACATGACACAAATTAAAACTCTTTTCTCTGCGCCTTTTGCCCGAGAAATTAGAGATTCGAGAAATATTGGAGAAATTGAGAGTGGGATAATTGGAGAAACGAAAGTCGAAACTGCTGTCATTTCCATCTTATTTATTGCGGCATAAACAGATCCAACCGCTAAAAAGGAGGCCCAGATTTGATAGTGAATTACCTGGTACTGTTCCATCCCATTCATTATCTTTGCCCTTCCTTCCTCCTTCCTGGTGGTCGTAACTCAGATCCGGGGTCACAAAAGTAGGGTCCTCTCCCTCCTCCCCCACTACGGTTCGTGCCTTGCATTTTTATTGCGAGAAGACTTCAGCCCTTTCTTCCCTCGTCGACTCTCATCGAATTGTGCCGGTTACATAAGACTGGTATTATACGTACGTGATTGCTTGATTATTTGAATTTTGACGTATTGGGCAACTAAAGTACGAGGGAGGGGAATGCCAAAATGCCCCAACTACTGCTTACGTGTATATACGAGTACGTACACCTGCTGTACGCGTAGTGAGTAAAGTGCCATACGTACACATATACGTACGTCTAGACCACTCGTATCATAGCGACTAGCGACGGCCGGCCGGCAAGACTTCAGTAGGTTTACATCTACTGCTTACTGCTGCTACTGCTGCTGCTGAGTACGTACTGCTGATATTAATACGATGTGTACGTGGAGCAGCAGCAGCAACGTGCCAGTCAGTACTTCCAAGAGCTGGAACTATTCGGCTGCTGCTGCTGCTGCTGCTGCTGCTGCTGCTGTGGCGAAGAGCAGAGCACGACCACCACCGCACCGTATGCACGCAGAGATACTACAAAAAGGCGGGTGCTAACATCACTGCAAATAAAAACACGCGACAGACGCAACTATATACATCAGATCACCAGCGGGCGCCCGTCCGCCTAAAACCGAAAGTCAGCTCGGTGACAGCAGCAGCAGCAGTGCGGTGCTCGGAGCAGAACCTACCATCCGTACGCCGTATGATATCGCTCAGCCCAATAAATAACCCAATATCTCTTGGTAGGTGTGGTATACGAAGGTTCTACAAGTTCTAAATTTGCAACTTGACTTGACAAACAAACGCCGGGGGGCAGAACAAAATGTAGAGCAATCAACGAAAAACAGCAGTAGAGAGCTTGCTGTGGGCAGAGTAGTTGAGGATAACATCCCATGCCATCTCGGAGCAGCACACAGCACACACATTGCGTTTGCTTGCGCTGCAATTGGAATGGGATGGAACAAAAGCAAAACAAAGTTGCAACGGCATAAGATAAGATGCCCCCACACACACGCAGACGGAACACCACGAACCGAGCGAGAACCGCACCTTGCCATCGTCCGTCCGCGTCTTCTTCCGGCCCGGTCTCTTCTTCAGGTCAGCGGTGATGGCAGCGCGATCGGTTGCAGTTGCAGCGCTCTCGAGGGACGCTCCAGTCATGATGACTTCATCCTCATGGTGCAGCTGTCTCGTGGGCAGTCCCTGCCTGATGCCGGAAGGGCCCATAGTATGGCGCCTGGGCAGAGAAGGGTCCATGGCTTGAGGCCGGCCCTGCCGTGAGCACCGGGCAGACCCCCGACGACCTATTCACTGCGTCGGCCGAAGACTTCTTCACAGATTACATGTGTTGCTCTGCTCTGCTGCTGCTGCTGCTGCTGCTGCTGCTGCTGCTGCTCGCTGGGCACGGAAGCTCTTGCTGCTTGTGGCTCGGCCCTCTTTTATTTGCCCGGAGAGCCGTCTGCGGACCCTCAAACAGAAAACGCCAAATTTCATGATGGAACTCCTCTTCTCCCAAAAATAAAAAATCAACCCACGACCCACGACCCGCTGCTCTGTGTAGTGGCTGGAATGCGATTGGCTCTGGCTCGCCTATCCCCTCTCTTGGGAGCCTCGACTGAAGTCGTCGTCATGGGCCTCCAGCCGGGTTCGATCAGGCGGTCGGCACGTTTGGCTGAAGTCAAGGTGAGGTGGTAATACTTGCTATCTCCACAGCAAACCGTCGACCTATCGTATTTCAAGATGCTCTATCTCGCTGTTTCTCGCAGCTTGTGTGAGACCAGCAACTTGTGTAAAGCATACCTCGCTTTACGAGCGCTCTGGTACGGTTACGAACGAAGAATAGCCGGTTCCGGACCCTTGGGTGTGCTGGATTGCGTTGTATAGAAAGATAGAAAAAGCGGCATGCAACAACAACAGCAACAACAGTTGAACCAACGCAACCATACCAATGGAGACAAATCAACAATCAATAGGGATCGAATCAAAGTCGCATCGGCAAGGGCCCGAGCACTGCTGCAGCAGCACGCTGGACTTCTATGATACCAGCCTACGAGTACCAACGGCCCAGACCCCTGTGGGGCGGCGGCAACTCTGCGAAGGTCGTCGTAGCAGCAGTACCGCGGGCAGAGCACCAGTACCAGTACAGCAGACAGTATACCATAATAAACAGGAAAAAGCCGTGGTCCGCACTGGATTTCTTATTTGAGAATGGGTGACACACTAACTCACGTCTAACGACTCCTGTTATGTTCGGGTAAATCTCAGCCCGACTTTCTTAATTCTCGTTTTCTTATTTGGTGTCCTGTGCTGCTGTAACGCTTAAGACAACACATCCCCTCGGACAAGTTTCCAAACTGTTTTCCCTCGGCGACAGGGAGAGTGTAAACCGAGCGACGCGTACAGCAGTACAGGACACCAAGAAGAAACATGAAATCTGGTCCAGGCTGGATTTCTTATTTGAGAGAGGGTGCTTTCCACACTAATTTCAATAGAACGACTCCCGAATTGATCAGTTTCTTCTAATTCTCAGCCTGGCTTTGTTATTAGCCTGTTTCTTATTAGGTGTCCTGTACTGTATATGGAAGATCTCGTCGAGATATTTCCAAAGCCACCATTTTCGTTGTGTGTGACCCTCTAAGCCATGACCCTTCTAAGGCACGTTTTAGAGATAGTCGGCTCTGAATTCGTCCCCTGGCTCTTTTGTCTGCTGGTCAGGTGGCAGCAACGTCGTACAAATCGCAGCTGGGCACGCGACGACCTCTCGGGGCAAGGACCTGCACAGCAGCAGCAGGGTCTACGCCAACGCCGACATCGCCATCTCCAACTCCATCATCGTCATCCAAATCGTCCAAATCGGCAGCGCCCAAATCGAGATCGTCAAAATCGAAATCATCATCCAAATCGGAACCGTCCAAATCGAAATCAGAATCGTCCACGGAAGACGCTGCCGAGGGAGGACCCAAGCCTGTCGGCAACGGCCGATCGAAATCGATTCGGGTTTCCAACGCTAAGGGTCGCATGATCACGGGGGGGGTCGCGAAAAAGAAAGCTGCTGCCACGCTGGGCAGAACGAGGGAGAAGGTGAGTGGACGGAGTGTTCGTAAGGATCGAGGTTGCAGACGGAAGGTGTTGTACTCGTATTTGATAGCAGCATGCCACTTATACTGCTGTGTCCCGAACTATATAAGGATCGTTTGCATAGTAATATTTCATTCAAACGGTTCTTATAAATCGGGACATACATAGTAGTGGTACAATATGAAACTTAGTATAGGCCCACAGATAAGAAAACAGCCAATAAGAACGTAAGGCTCACTTTTTTTTAGGACGCTTAATAAAATCGAAACTAAGAAATCGTGCTCGGCGGCGAGCACTACACTAAACCCTATATAATAGCCTTTGGTCAAGGAAAGTGTCACGATAAGGCTGATGTCTGCCCCTCGTCGAAGGAAGACGCGGTGCTGGCGGTATCGACCGAGGTTGGGGCGACGGTGATGGTACGTCTCAGGCCTCAGCTTTCCCCTTACTGTCGCGGGGAGCCGGACCCGGGGTTGGGTCAGAGTCAACGCTTGGAGGGCGCGGGGAGCCGGATCCGGGGTCGGAGCCAACACTTGGAGGGCGAACATGCTGGACGCCCGGAATATACGCCTCGCCCGGAGTAAACGCCCCCGATACTCCTGCTCAGCGAAAACAAGCATAATCCGGAGTAAACGCCCCCTCATTGAACAAAAACAAAAAAACACCCCGGCCACACAGTAAACGCCCCCCCCCCTCATTGTTTTGGGGTGAACGCCCCGGGGCGGAGCTAGCAAGTCGTTTGAGTGAGGGTGAGAAAGCTATTTCCGAAGCAGGTAAGGGTGTGTTTTACATATAGGGAGATGTTGGCATATGAGAAGATGCAGGTGTTGCGCAAGAGAACCACAGGCATAACCAGCCGAGGGGAGGCGACCAAACAGGTTTAATATGTGCTGCCTTTCAAAACTATTTCCTGGTATCAACCAGCCACCCGAATCGAGTTCGTGCTATTGTATCATGCACTGGGGTTTGGCGTGTATACTCAGCTCGTGCTGGTGCTTAAGCGGTGGTGATGGGGCTCGCTTACGGATGACCAGATAAGACACAGCCCAGGCAAGGTTATATCGATGAGGCAGACTTTCAGTCAATATAAAACAGTACCAGTATGGGACTCTTGTGTCTCAGGTTCGACTTGGGTCTCCAGCAAGCTTCTGTTTCTTAGCTTTGGGTTGGACGACTAAAAGTCGCCAACGGTATTGGTTGGCTAGGTATGATATGTTACTTGCAGCGGTGAGAGAGAGAGAGAGAAAGAGAGAGAGAGAGAGAGAGAGAGAGAGAGAGAGAGAGACCCGTTCACAGCAGTGTCGCGGTACAGTACAGGAGACCTAGTGCCGTATACGACGGTGTACAGCAGTTGGCGACAGATGCTAATAATATCTTTGTTATGTAAATATTAGCACATAGCCAATATGAATCAATGTTCAGTAGTACTGCTCTTGTACATCGTATGTTTCGGTTCGTGAGTAACGCATATGTATGCGGAGGAATTACTGCTGTAGCCTTCTCTTCTCGTAGGATCGTAGCCTTCTCTACTCGTAGGATCGTATCCTTTACTCTTCCATGTGGATCTCTCTGGATAGCCTCGGCTCTTAGCTTTCCTGGTCGTCTCTAGGATGGATCTCTCTGGATAGCCTCGGCTCTTAGCTTTCCTGGTTGTCTCTAGGAGGTGCCGTCATCTGGACTTCTGCGTTTTCTCTTTGTGGATCTGTGTGTGCTGTGTTGGCCACCTAAGCGCCAGTGTTCAACATATATTCACATCTCTACCACACCAGCAGTCCATCTGCTTCTGGTCCACGACCACTCACGGTGCCAACCATCTCGACTAGCGTCGAGAGGCACAGCCTCGTGCACTTGCCAGGGTATCACCAACGATAATCCATAATAATCTTATTTCTGGCCAGACTGGAACTCTTATGTCTCAGCCTCCTTGCTGTCGAATAATTGTGCACCCCGACACAGAACCGTCTTATAGTCATAGCCCCCTTACTGTCGAAAAAAAACTGCTCGAAAAAATGTCCGAGGGAGGTAGGGGTGTTAAGCTTGCGTATTTACGGTATGGTACCAAATCTATCAGGGGTGGAATGATAGAGGCAGCACTTTTTGGCGTTTTTTTTGTTTTCTGGATGACGGGGCTCCTTAACCCTTTTCGAACTGCAGTCCCGTTATGGGGACAAACCACTCTAATTCTAAGTAATCTGTCCCCAAAACGGAACTGCAGTTCTGAAAGGGTTAACCCCTTCAAAACTGGTCCCACGTATTTGGGGACAAACTGCTTGGAATTAGTGCAGGATGAGTTTTTCAGTTATGGATGGGTTAAAACCAAAAATCGTCGGAACCTCATTCTTGTGCTGCAGAATGTTTCCCTTTTGATACTTAGGCGGTGAGATTGTTCGTCGGGTACGTATATATGATACGAAGCGTTTTTTATTTTCCTCCGAAGGCAGGTGACTTACTATCAGCATATATTACTACTGTTAGTATAGAGCTGCTCAAGTGAGGAGCCTCAGAAAAAAAAGAAGAAAAAAAAGTGTAACATGGTGCATGCGTCATATATCCCCGCCGTGCAAACCCTCGCGACGATCTCCTGAATGAACGCAACCCGCCGTGCAAACCCTCGCGACGATCTCCTGAATGAACGCAAACAGCCCCCCCCCCTCCCCGCGCTCGTGCAGGCGAAGCGTGCGGCGGGTTTCGAGATGGTAATTGGCGTGGATGAGGCGGGGCGCGGGCCATTCGCAGGTGCGTTAGGTTGGCTTTGGCGGGAGGGAGGAGGCGGTCGTAGGGGTGGGAGGGGGGGTGGGTGTACTCATGTCGTGCGTGGGCGTAGTCGTATGACCATAGGTGTGAAGGGGGGGGGTGTACTCGTGTCGTGCGTGGGCGTAGTCGTATGGCCATAGATCCTCGCATCCCTACAATGCTGGGAACGGAGCGAACACGTCGGGTTTTTCATCGACCAGGCAAACATTGGTTGCTTGCACCAAGCGCGAAGCGAAACGTGAGATGGTGTTGTTGTTCGGCGAGTCGCATGGCGGGTGAGAGCTACTACTGTATGCACACCCTCTGCTACGAGCCGCWTTATGAGGCGGACTTGCATATGGACGACAGCTTCAATGAGTTAATTTAATTTCTGGTGTGGCCACTTCCGGAGACAGCAATGGGTTTTACTATGTAACTGCCTCGCGGATGCCTTACCATATTAACACTACGTGATACGACCATTCCCCTTGTGCGGAGCAAAGGTTCTCCACCCCGCACAAATTATCTACTCGACCGCCAGCTTTGGTGACCGCCAAAAAACGCAGGTTGGCGGGGGGTGTACTCATGTTAGATGCACTGGCCCGTAGTCGTATGACCGGGGTGGGAGAGGTGGGGGGGACCTGAACTACGCTTGCTTGAGCTTTCAAACATAGGCCGTGCTTATCTGGGCCGCATTTGCTTTTTCCTCAAAACTTAGCGGTTTGGGGCTTGAGAGAGGGAAACTGTCGGGGGGAAAAGTGACGACTCGTACAGCTACAGCATTAGCCATCGGCCGCACGAATCGAAGTAGCATAAGGGGGCGTGCTGCTGGGGTAGGGAGAGGGGGTTGCGTCGGAAGTACAACGTAAGGAGTTTCATGACACGCGCGCGCAACATAGCATGCTGATACTTGCGTGCTGCTGCACATTTCGTTTCAGACGGTTGATAAGATCGCCCGTCCCGTTTTATTTTGTCCGCTATTTCATGGATCCCAAAGGGGGCAAGGTGCGCCTTGTTCGTTGGAAAGGAGCTGCCTGTTGATTTACGTGAGTCCGGTCCGAGTTAGTCGAGTAGTTGTTTTTTTTCCCCAACATGTTTGGGTGCCATGCTCTCGACCCAACCGTCACATGGGCACTGTCCCGCGTCGGTTTCACTATATGTTTGTATTATTGTTTATACGACTGACGCGTGCTATGGTAGAGGTTCGCCATGGTTTTTGCCTTACAAGGGGGGTCACTTGAGGAGCTCCATACCTCACCCGAAATCTGATTTCGAAGGAAAATAAAAGTGCTACGTATAATACCGGATGAACAACCCCATGCCCTAAACCATAAAATGAAATAGTTTTTGCAGCACAAGAACGAAATTCCGACCATTTTGGGTTAAGGAGCCTATAATAGGTCACTCAGAAAACGTTTCAGCCAAAAAAAGGTATACCTTGGTATACCTCTATCGTAGCACGCGTCGACTGTGGTCGTTTTTTTTCTGTTGGCCGGATTCCGTGGGGCTCTCGGCACCAAATCCCATCAGTAATTATCAGGGGCGCGACCCCCTTGACGAAAGCGGTTTCCCCGAATTCCACTAAATAGCTTAGCAGCGCCTCAGCGGGGCCACGTTTGATTTTTCCTCAAAATTTAAAGATTGCGGCGTCCGACCGAATGCGTCCGTCCCTGCCAAGTTTTACGTTTCCAAGCAGCTATATACGTAAGTCCGAACACTCCGTCGCGTCGTGCGAGGTTGGCCAAGGGATGCCCCCCCCCCCCCCCCCCGGTTCCCCCAATCCTCCTACCCTCCCATTCCTCCCTACCCGCCACTCGCCTACCCTCCTGCTCCCTCTTCCGCCGCACCCCCGACCCCCTCTCGGCGTGTTTGCCTTATAGGGGTAGCACCTAAATTTTGCCTTACAGGGGTCGCACCTAATGTGTGCCTTATAGGGGTAGCACCTTATGTTTGCCTTACAGGGGTAGCACCTAATACTTGCCTTATAGGGGCAGCACCTAATGTTTGCCTTATAGGGGTGGCACCTTATGCTTGCCTTACAGGGGTAGCACCTAATACTTGCCTTATAGGGGCAGCACCTAATGTTTGCCTTATAGGGGTAGCACCTTATGCTTGCCTTACAGGGGTAGCACCTAATACTTGCCTTATAGGGGCAGCACCTACTGCTTGCCTTATAGGGGTAGCACCTTATGCTTGCCTTACAGGGGTAGCACCTAATGTTTGCCTTACAGGGGTAGCGCCTAAGCTCTGCCTTATAGGGGTAGCACCTAATGCTTGCCTTACAGGGGTAGCACGTAATGTTTGCCTTGCAGGGGTAGCACCTAATTTTTCTGAGACTAGTCACTTGAGTGTAGTATAGGAGCTCTATATACCCCACCCCAAAAACTGATTTTGAGAAAAAGCGGATGCTTAACCTCTCGGCCTATCGTAAGTATTTGTTCGAAATATATTGTAAAAAAAAAGTAGGAAATAGGGTATACGATAAGCATAATATTTCTAAGTAAAGTACAAAAAGGAAGAAATTTGAGTTTTGTTGTCGACCGACGGAATTATCCTTTTAATAGTCATGGGCTCTACCGACGTTCATTTGCCATAAGAGGCACTAGTACAGGAGGAAGATGCTCACTTTAGAGTGCCTCAGCTTGACATGCATAGCTGCGCCGGGCACAGCAGAGGTACACGATATTGCCCACTGCCGAGTGATAGGCCTAGGCGAGGCCTCTATGCACCGGCATACACGTGGGTGGGTACCATGCATGCATTCCAAATTGGGGTACTATCTATGCAACGGCATAGACGTGGGTGGGTACTATGCATGCGTTCCAAATTGGGGTACTAACCATGCACCGGCAGGTCGAGGGGATTTTCCATGCACCGGCATGGACGTGGGGTACGATCTATGCACCGGCGTAGACGTGGGGTACCATCTATGCACAGGCATAGACGTGGGTACTATCTATGCACCGGCATAGACTATCTATGCACCGTCATAGACGTGGGGTACTATCTATGCACAGGCATAGACGTGGGGTACTATCTATGCACCGGCATAGACGTGGAATACTATTTATGCGCCGGCATAGACGTGGGGTACTATTAATGCACCGGCATAGACGTGGGGTACTATGTATGCACCGGCATAGACGTGGGGTACGATCTATGCACCGGCATAGACGTGGGGTACTATCTATGCACCGGCACATACGTGAGCATTCCAAATTGGGTTACTCTCTATGCACCGGCGCAACCGTGGGTGGGTACTATTCATGCCTTTCACATTAGGGTACTGTCCATGCACCGGTATGGACAAAGGGACTATCCATGCACCGGCATAGACGTGTGTGGGTTCTATTCATGCATTCCAACTAGGCGACAGTGGATACATTGCGTGCCCCCCCATGCCCGGCATGGACAGGAAGGGGTACTATCCGTGCGCCGGCCTGAACGAGGGTGGTACGTTAACGTCAATTAATCCATGTATTGGCGTTGACAGGTACGGGTACTATCCATGCGCTGGCGTGGACGAGGGTGGGTACCGCCCATGCGTTGGCCTTGGCCTGGTGGTGCATGGTACCGCACGAAATCGTTTCTGTTGTACATGTGTATGTACGTGCGGCAGTATGCTGTACATATTTGCTAGCTATATATATGCGAGCCACACACGTGCCAGCCAGATAGAAAGACAACGGACCATGTGAATAACGACGTGCAACTAACTGTCATACCCAGCCCACGAATAACCGGTCGGCGGCTTACAGTCAGCCAACCCAGAACCCTATCGAACATGGTTCACGCCCCCCCCGCCCCCTCTCCGTGATCTCGCAGGGCCTGTGGTGGCGGCTGCATGCTTCGTCCCTCCCGGCGTCGACATCGTCGGCATACAGGATAGCAAAAAGGTGAGGGGTGTTTGTTGTGCGCTGACGATAATCAAAATGCAGCGGGGGTGCCCCTTTACAATGCGGTGCTTCACCAAGATGGCGGTAACCGCAGTGAAGGTGGGGCCCAGAACTATCCCGGTTTAGTGCGGTGCCGCAAATAAAGTGGGTCCCGATTACTGTAGGGAGCTGCGCCACCCCGGCTTATGTTGTTATGTGACCATTGTGGGCAGTAAGCCTTTGCCAGAGCTCTTGTCCCACAAATCGTACCAGACAAAGTACCAAATATGTTACGGTTTTTGTGGTGGTCCGCACATTTTTTTTCAGATTGTCCAAAACGCGCGGCTATCCGCGCACGGGTCGAGCCTTAGCCTGGACTAGGGTTAGGGTTAGGGCTGGGTTGGGTCGACGGCTTCTCGTGGTTTGATTTTAAAAAAAACACCCCAAAACACGTAGAAACAGCAAGAAATCATAATATATTTGGTACTTTATCTGGTACGATTTGTGGGATAAGAGTGGTAAAGGCGCCTCATTGTGGGACCCAGGGATGGCGACCAATCATACGATAAGCTTTTTGGGGGTTTGGTTATTTTCAACCATTGAACCGTGTATGGGTGGAGTGAGCGCAGCAGCAGCAGCAGCAGTATGTAGGAGCACAGAACCATGCTGCACTACTGCTGTAGTATCGTACGACTCCTTTCATTGGGATACTCTGGACGGAAACCTGAGGAACTATCACCCGGTGCGATGTATATATATATACTTCGTACCGGTATATAATATATTTCTATATTTATTTATATAAATTAAAAAACAACAGCTGGCAGATCGAGGATTTCGTCGAAACTCGCTTTGCAATATGAGTGTGAGACTTCGATCGCGGGTACTTACGGGTTTTATATATCCCACTTGCGTAAGGAACGCTTGGTCGTTCGTGTTGGTGCCTAAACGCTCCTTGTATTTTCGTCCAGAATGGTATATACCTGGTACTTCCCACGCCAGAATGTATAATCTCCCAACGACCAAGCACTGGCCGATGATGTAACCGTCAATAGGTTCCGCCGCGTTTTTACTCTAGAGTCCCAGAGGGGTTAATTTGTAGGCGTTGTACTGGGGGGTACTTCATATTCATGCATGGCCGTAGTCGTATGTCCATAGACCCTCGTATTCCGACATTGCCGGGACGGAGCATGTCGGATTTTCACCGATCAGGCAGACATTGCTTGCACCAAGCGCGAAGCGCCGTGAGGTATTGGGCGAGTCGCATGGAGGGTGGGCTGCATCCTGCTAAGAACCGCCTCTGAGGCGGACTTGAATATGGGCGACAGCCTCCAAGGAATTGATTTCATTTCTGGTGTGGCCACTTCCAGAGACAGCAATGGGTATTACCATGTATCTGCCTCGTGGGTGCCTTGCCATATACACACTACGTGATACGGTCATTCCTGGGTGTAATAATTAGCCGCATGTCATGGTCGGAAATAGTCGTATGACCATGGACCCTCGCATCCCGCGTACAATGCCGGGACGGAGTACGTTGAGTTTTCACCGACCAGGTAGAGGCGGATTGCTTGCACCAAGCGTGGGGCGCCATGCAGTGTTCGGCGAGTCGCATGAAAGAAGCGCTGCATCGTAGAAAGAACCGCTTGTGGGGCGCGGACTCGGGCACTTTGTGTGGTCAGACGTCTGCAACCTTGGCGTTGGAAAAACAAAAGCGCTACGTAGCTAGCTGCTAGCCTGACAGCTGTGACAAAAACGCCTCATGCTCGTGCAAGCCTGTTAATAATCGTATCTCCCCCCGACGTGCGGCTCGCACTTTCACTCGATGAATGTTTTTTTTCTCTTAGAACTGCCTACCAGGGGCTGCGATCACGACTTTTGAGGCGTGTGAAACATACTTACGTACTCAGCCAAATAATATAAACCATAACGCCGAATTCTCTCTAGAACAACAAACTGCAGATTATTATTATATCAGTTCCCGATCCCTAATAATATTTTCCATTGTCTCGTTAACGAAGAAACCAAGGTCATGTCGTAAACGTTTTAACATGCACCAGGTACTGTATCTGGTACCTGGTACCTGGCAGACGAAGTAGCCTCTCATTTATTTATTTAATTATTTATTTTCTTGGTATGGTATGCGAAGTGGTTTCCATGCGAGTGCCGAGGCGGCGTCTTACATAGTGAGCTGCATGGTGGGAAACGGCTATTCCGCCGCATGTAACGGTGGACCTGTTCGCAAGATTCAGTCGGCCTCCTTCGAGCCTTTTTCGAGGGTTTGTTGCCGGTTATACCGGCCAAAAGCAAAATGAAACCGTTTTTTTTTTGGTTGGTGTGTCGCGTCGTTCGATTTGTTGCCCTCCGACTGAGTGCTGCTGCTGCTGTATCTGCTGGTGATAGTACTGCGGCTGCTGCTGTTGCTGCTGCTGTTGCTGCTGCTGCTGTTGTTCCTCCTGTTGCTATGCTGCTACTGCTGCTGCTATGCTGCTGCTGCTGATATTGCTGCTATTGCTAATGCTGGCGATGAAGCTACCGCTGCTGCTGCTGCTGCTATTGCTGCTGCTGTTGCTACTGATGTCGCTGCTGCTGCTATTGCTGTTGTTGCTACTGATGTCGCTGCTGCTGGTGCTACTACTTTGAAGCTGCTCATGCTCTGCTGCTACTGGTGATGATGGTATTACTGCAGCTGCTAACAATGCCCTGCTGCTGCTGAATGCTGCGAACGTTTCTGCGTCTGCTGCCTATGCTGCTGTTGTTGCTGTTGCCACCAAAGATATCTCAGCACAGCGACCGAGAAGCCCTGTACAAGGAGTTGACGGAGACACCAGGCGTTATCTGGGCCACATCGGAGGTCGGGAGCCGCCGCATCGACGAGATCAATATTCTCGAGGCCACTAAGGAGGCCATGACGGTGAGGGGCGGGGGGTCTTACCATCGTCCGTTAGTGATGTTGCCACCACCACCACCACCACCGCCTTGTTATGATAAGTCTGGATAACCCGTTGAAGACACTGCTTTTTTCTCTGTATATACGGTAGCTACTTTTGTGGTGGTGCGCTTTTGTCAGCTGCGCTCAGGTTTTATTGTTTTCCCCAAAATAAAAAAATAAATAATCTCCTCCTATGCAGGACGGTGAACCTGTCAGCTGACAACGAACTGGATGGCGTGTATTGCGCAAGAGTCGAAGCCTTTGTAACCTACTGCAAAAAACGGGAAAATGATATAAACTCTGAATTTGAAGCAGCTATTGGTGGTTATGTAAATGCGTAACAACGCGATGAAAATACTTTTGTCACCAGTCATTACTATCACCGTCAGGGTTTAAAGGCAAAGGTCCTGGCTAGCGCATCGATCGGCCGCCGCGTTACACCCCCCCCCCCCCCCCCAGACCGCCCGGCGTCTAAGACCATTCCACCACCTCTTCCCAACACCACACGAGTCATGCCCCAGTGTTGCCTATTCTCACCTGTTGCTTCTTTTGTTCCCTCGGCCCTACCTCACGACGCACTTAACCCTACCCTACAACGGCCGTGGATCGAGAGGCCGAGGGTAGATGGGTCATTGGTGAGGAGGCTATGACCCCGAGTCGCCATCCCCCCTATCCTACCCACCCTGTTGCCGTCCCCTCGCCCACCTCACGCCCACCCCACCCTACCCCCTCCCGATATTTTTGACCCACGTCCTCTTTTGGTGGCGGTAGAATTGCGCGCTCGAGGTTTGCTCCGGCGGGGCTCCCAAGAGCATGAAACCGTTTGTTTTTGTGGACGGCAACTTCACGCCCCCGGGCCTGTCCGAAGTTGATTGCCAGTGTCTAATCGGCGGAGACGGTCTCGAATATTGTATTGCGGCCGCGAGCATCATCGCGAAGGTCACCCGAGATCGAATCATGGTGAGGAGTTCATAGTGAGGAGTTGCGTGCAGGGTGTAGGGTGTAGGGTGTATGTTAATGATAGTTAGTGTTAGGCATCGTAGCGAAAGTTTCGATTTATCGAAATGTGGAATATCAAATTTCGATGTTATCGTATTGAAACACGTTTTTGGTTCCGGAGTGCTGCGTTGCAGCCGGAGTACCTCTGCGTTGCGGCCGCAAGTATCACCGCGAAGGTTACCCGAGATCGAACCGCGATGGGTGAGGAGTGCCACGTGAGATATATAATTAGAAATTGTCGGATATCGTATCGAAAAATTCGATACATAGAAATATGAAATACCGAAAATTCCGATGTATCGTATGTATCAACACGCATTCTGGTCTCGACTACATTGCGGCTGTGAGCATCATCGCTAAGGTCACCCCGAGATCGGCTCATGGCGGCTGAAGAGTGCAGGGTGGGATGTATGCTCGTATGCTCGTGGCCCCGGTAAACTCGTTGTCATAGCCTAGGTTCGACTGCCTGCGTCGCGGTCTATCTATCACCTGTCCGGAAACTTAGGGACAATTTGGGTATGCACATGAACACCCAAGCGGTCCTTACAATTCCGGACGGAGTGGTAGTCAAATCCTGTCTTCATGGTTGAGAAGAACGTACGGCTCACGGTGACAACGACAGCAGCAAGAACGACGACACCGACATCAACAACGACATGTAGTACATGCTATTGTAGTGGCTGACAAAACTCCACCTTTCTTCGTGTATATTCTTCTCTTTAGGTTCAGGTACATGCTATTGTAGTGGTTGACAAAATTCCACCTGATTCGTGTATACAGTACAGGACACCGAATTAAGAAACAGGAAAGCTGGCTCAGGCTGGAGTTCTTAGTTGAGAGAGTGTGATTTATACACTAATTTCAAGATAACGACTCTTGAATTTCTTATTTTACTCTAAACATGAGCCTGGCTTTCTTATGAGCCTGTTTCTTATTAGGTGTCCTCACTGTATGCCTCTCCTTGTTTTCACGTGCGTCCCCTATTTCTTACTACCGATGTGGAGGGCGGGGGGAACGAGGGGGGGGGGGGGGGGGGGGGGGGGGGGGGGGGGGGGGGGGGGGTAAAATTAATCAATCCCCTGGCTCAATGAGCCACGAAAAATCTGTTGACAAAACCCCACCTTCTGCTTGTGTTTATTTTTACGCACATCCCTTTCTTTATTGCTACTGACGTGGTGCAGGGGATGGGGGACTGAACCGATTCGAACCCCTGATGCAATAACGCACGAGCAATGTGTTGACAAAAATCCACCTTCGACTTGCCTTCGTTTTACGCGCATCCCTTTCATTATTTCTACCGACGCGCGCGGGGGGGGGGGGGGGGGGGGGGGGGGGGTGAACTGAATGAAACCCTGGGACAATAACGCCTGAACAATCTATTCACGGATGGGCAGATCGACTACGGCAAAAGGTGGCCTGTGTTCGGGTTCGAGAAGCACAAGGGCTACGGGACGAGAGCACACAGCGAGGCCATTCGCGCTCGCGGCATGGTGGAAATTCACCGCAGGAGTTTCTTGAAGAAGATGGAGGCGTCGGGGGGCAAGCTGAGCGAGTACGAAGAATAAGCTTCGTTCTTGTTACGAGGGTTGAGCTTCATTCTCGTTACAAAGATTGAGCTTAGTTCTTGTTGCAAGGACTGACCATACTTATTGTTACAAGGATTGAGCTAAATTATTGTTTCTTGTTCGTACAAGAATTGAGCTTCATTTTGTTTTCAGCCTTCTTCTTATTCTTGTTCGTGTTCTAGTTCTAGTTCACAGCCGGAGCTTCTTGAAGATGCTGGCGTCGGAAGTGCACAACGGTGGAGGTTAAGCTATTAATAAGAAGGTTCTTGTTTTTGCTCACCGCCGAAGTTGTTAAAAAAAATATGGAGGTGTCACGAGGCAAGCTACTCGTAGCGAGTACAAGGGTTGGAAGTTTCACGGTGTTGTGTTCTCTCTCGTCCTTGTTCTTGTTTACAGCCGGAGCTGCTTGAAGCAGCTGTAGACGTCGGAAGGCAAGCTCGGCGTGTGCAACGGTCGAGGTCACACTATGATAGTTTCGTTGTTTTTGCTTCCCGCCGGGGTTGTTTTAACCCATTCAGAATTCAGAACTGAAAAGTATCCCACACTAATTCCAAGTAGTTTGTCCCCAAATATGTGGGACCAGTTCTCAAGGGGTTAAAGAAGATGCAGGCGTCGGGAGGCAAGCTTAGCGAGTACACGGGTTGAGGTCGATTGTTGTTCTTCCTCTTCCTCTTGCTTACCGTCGAAGCTTCTTGAAGAAGACATAGGCAACGGAAGGCAACTTGGATTGAATCTTGCGCCCGTCCGCCTTTCCTTTTGAATGTGCCCTCCGCCTCCGACGCAGTATAGTCTAGTGGGGTCACGCGTCATTCTCCAATACCCTCTCAGCTGTGTCTCTAGGGATAGGGTTGGATTGTGACTAAGGTCAGGGTTGGGGTAGAGCTGGGGCTAAGGTTAGGGTCGGGATTAAGGTTAGGTTGGGATTCGGGTTAAGGTTAGGGTTAGGGTTAGGTTGGGATTCATGTTAGGGCTAGGGTTAGGGTTGGGGTTTAGTCGGGGCTAGGGTTCAAAGTTGGGCTAAAAGTGGGAGAAAACAAGAAAATTCGTCCGTCCATCGTTCGTGACGTATATATGAACCCTCCGACGTAGCCCATAGGGTCATACACCACCCTCCATCGCACTCTCAGCTGCGTGTTTGGGATTGGGGGTTCGGTTGAGGGTTGGGGTCAACATTAAGTTCAGGCTGGGGTTAGGATTGGTGTTGGCGAAATTATGAAAAGGCGTCCATCCACATTTCGTTAGAAATCATGTAACCTCCGATGCAGTCTAGTAGGGCCATGCGCCACCTTCCAACGCCCTCTTAGCCGTGTCTTTAGGTTTAACGTTAGGTTCAGGGTTGGGTTAGGGTGGTGCTGTCGTTGCAGTGCGCTTGGGACTGAGGACCCATCCATGCGATTTGTGGGCTCTCGCAGACGCCACCTGTATTGTATGTATTTACGGCGTGTCTGTCTGCCGTGAATCGCTGGATGGACGTGTAATATGATGCAAGTTCGAGTATCTGCTAGATTATGCTTCCTCCCGGTCAGGAGCGCTTGCTCCTTCGCCCAGCTTCTTCGTATAACTTCTCGAAAGTGCGCACAAACCCCTCGTTTCGGCTTCATTTCGAGAAATTTCCCAGAAGGTGGGGGCTAAGTTATAGGGTTAGGATTTAAGAAGTCAAGCGCCAGGTATGTTTCAAAAGCTGGGGCAAGTCGTATACACGGATTTTTAACCCCTTTCTTTGCCACCGGGCCTTCGTTTCGGTGACAAAACCCCGGAATTAGAGTAAGATCATTTTTGGAGTTGAAAAGGGGTGTCATAACTCTTAGGGGCTTGAGAGAGAGAAAAAAATGGTCGAGAGACACACATACATTGTGATTACAGCAGAACCGTCGACACGAAGCAGCCTTAAGATTAGGCTGCTGCGGTAGGAGATAGATGTGTCTGAAGTGCAACATGGTGAACCTAGGGAGATGTACCGCACGCGCTCAGCATGGAGATACTTGCACTGCTGCGCGCTCTTCTTATATTATAGCAGTAGACGGTCGGTAAAAGCGCACTTACAATCAGTAAGTCTTGTCGTTTTCTAGGTCGCTACTCGTAGACGATGCATGCTGGGTCAATAAAGGCTTAATTTCGCTTAGTTGGGACGCTATTACTAGCAAAGGCCACCAAAGGCTGTCAGTCACCCCGCCCCTTGAAAAAGAAACCTAGCCGACTACGTGCTGGTATCTGGTACCCGAAGACTGGTGCTGCTGTAGATACATACGAAATGTGACCAAAATTACCCCCACGACCGATACCTGACCGAAAGATACACACACCCAACCCTCAAACTCGAAAATTCCCTTGCGACAACCGGTTACCCCTCGAATACTGCAGTATTATGGGAAGCCCCGGATCACCTAGCTCAGCTCAAGGCCAGCATAAAACTGTACCACTCGAGGGAGCCAGTCACCCTAGCTGACGCGAAGTAAGATGTGTGAATTATTACCGAGAAGAAAGAACCCAGGCAGAATCCAGGCAGTGACCTGGGCAGAGCCCGGTCAGAGAGACCCTGCTGGATCAAGAGGAAGACGACAACCATAAAAAGAACTATTTAGAACTGACTGATGTGGGCGACGATCTACAGCAGCGAGTAGCCACATCCGTTATATCCTAAGATCCATATCCTCCTAGAAAACCCGGGGATGTAGCCCGGATGTCCCCAGACGACCACAGTACTCGCCACGCGTAGTAGATCGGTGGCTCGTTGCTCGTCACACAATCATAGGTCCATGATACGAATATACTGGGACGGACATGAAATTGTACAAAAGAGGTGGCCCACAATTCAAGTTCAACCCAATATTTCTGATACAATTTATACTGCAATGTATTGGAATGCAGCGCCGATCATCGGTACTGGGGTGTTCCCCAAGGTACAGACTTTTCACGAGGTTGGACGGTCGGACGAGAAACTTACTATAAATTTCAGCCGTACCGTAGTGTCCTACCTCATAATACAAGGTTTTGAAAAGGAACAGGTCTTTTCATGGTGAAAATTGCGGTATAAATAATGCCGGTAGATGAACTTGAAAATAAAAGGTAAAAAAGTGAGAGCATTGCTGTATGTTTACCTAGGGTCTTCTACAACGGAAACTCCGGAAGTGTCTTGTCTGTCTTCCCGCCAAAATCGCCTTAAAACGGCACACCGGTGTTTTTACGCCAGTTGACGAAGAAAATCAGCCCAAGGCCCAACAAACCAAAAACGGAGATAGTTTTTTTTGTCACGGCATGCCGTTTGTTGTCAAACGGACCAAGACTCCGACCAAGACTCCCAAAACATTTTGCTCCAACCAATCAGTATCCACAAAACTTTGATTCCGGGTCGTGTTGCAATAATTCAGCAGAGATAAACACCAGAAAATATCTGGGAACATTCTCCATAAGAAAACGCGGGGAAAGCAATCCAGTGGTAAAAACAAACGGTGAAAAATAATCGAAAACACGCGGAGAAACTGTTTGTTTCCTTGCCTTGCCGTTTTCATCACAAAAGCAAGTCCCCTAAGGCGTGACTCTGCCCAAATTTGGATTTGTTTTGTGCGTCAAACGATCCCGAACGGTTGACTCCCCCGTACGGCCACGAGTATCGATAGCCGGGATACAGACGGCCGGGTTTGCGCCAATCCCCACAAAAATAAATTGAAATTAAGCATCCATTCATATTAATATACCAGGTACCGCGTATTATTATCATGTTTGCCATCCGGCAACGTGCAGCAAATAAACGTAAACGTCGACCACAAAAAAACACCCACAGAAACAACAAAGAATCCCCAAGGAATCCCGAAGGGCAAGGAAGGCCAGTATTATACCATTCCAGGTCCTTCCGACGTACGAAACCGTTCTGGGACGCAGGTATCGCGACCAAAACAGAGTTGTTCACTGGTCAGGGTAAAAACACGCGGGTTGGCCCCAACCCGACCCGTGAAACTCGAAAACCTTCTGCCCCGACCCGACCCGTGAGATTTTTAAAGACCTCCTGACTCGTGAAGAGCCCTGCAAAAAAACGAGAAATGGTTCCTATCCACCGTCTAGGTAGCGCGAGCAGCAGTACAAGTATTATCATGCTGCGCGCGAGTCGTACACCTCCCTAGGTTCACCATGTTGCACTTCGCACACCCATCCCTTACCAGCAGCCCGGGCCGCTTCTGCTTCGAGTGGCCGACGCTATACGTACTCGTCATGCAATTTCACACATCGGACAGGTCATATATTTCCACACAAAAGGAGATATTTCAAGGCAGGTGTGTTCCTGATCTATATGTATGAGCTATAGCTCAAGTTGCCCGGTAGGATCCGTATACTCTGCATGATCTAAGACACGTTTCCTGGGTTGGATATGTACTATACAGATCCTGCACAGCATCTCATCACGGCAGGTTAGGATCTATATTATCTATCTGTAGACGATCTGTATGATCTGTAGATGATCTAGATCGTGATCTGTCCGATGCGTGTAATACTATCGACAATATTGCCCCTCGAAAGTAAGTCTCAAAGGGGGGTCAATAGCACTCCAACGCGATCAGACACAACCCCCGCGCCGGGCGATAATATCCCTTTCCTCTCTCTCCTAAGAGATGTACCAGTCAAGTCAGTCACAAACGCACCAGGGATCCCATCCCAAAGCAAGGTGAGAGACTCAAGCGAATGACCAACACCCACCCTGCCGCCGCCGTCGACGCCGCCGCTACAGCTATAGCTCGATCTAAGTTAACCCTGTCCATAATGCAAAAATGAACCTAATCTCAACCCCAAGTAGAGTTGTCCCCGAGAAGGAAGGGTGCAGTTTTGTGGGCTATCGCATTCTATGTTTCCAAGTACTTTTTTTTTTGCCAAACACGTGTACGAAGCTCCAAAGAGTTTATCAAGAGGGGCGTTTCCTGTGTTCATGAGCATTCTTCACCAGCTCGCGGGACGAGACTCGACGTCGGAAGGGGGGGGGGTGCGGGGAGGTCACCACCACCACCACCCCTTCATTCGTAAAGCCTCGTGACCGGGTTTTTATAATACCAGGTATAAAATATGAACAAAATACTCTCACTTCTCCTCCATACCGCATTGCTACCCCCCCCTCCAAAACGTATTGCTACCCCCCCCTCCCCATGCATGACATGAGTACACCCCCTTTCCCCACCGCGAGACTACACATATGGATAACTCCCTATTTTCTGTCAACACCGCACGTCCCCCGCTAACGGAGCTACCAAGCACACGCAACGCCCTCGCAAGTAAGGGCGAGCGCGAGATCGACCGGTCGGTTTTCCGATTTGGGCAGAAATCGGTTTTTCGTCTGCGACGGCAGTCAAGTGTCCCTTTCCTACAGGAATCATTTTTCCACTTGCAACAGAAATCAGTTTTCGGTTTTCGACAAGGAAGGGAATCGGTATTATTTTCCGACACGACAGGAATCGGTTTTCCGGATCCGACTGGCTTGCCGTCCACCCTACATCATCAAATACGTAGAAGAGAGCAACAAACAAAAAACGATGCACACATTCGTTGCTCTTTCCAGCGACCCTATGAGGCGCCATTTTTTGTCCTTTCGGACACTGACTTTCGTCCTCGCGCCCTTCCTTTCGCCCATTAGGGCGTCGACTTTCGGCCTTCAAAGCACCGACTTTCGGCCTTCACTGCGCTTCCTTTCGCCCATATATACGTGGATTGAGATCGGCCTTTAGTGTACCGACTTTCGTCATATAGTATACACCGCTTTTCGTCCGCTAGAGGCTAAGACACGCTACAAACATGCCTCCCAATACGCAATAGGTACAGCAGTAAAGCAATATAGTAGCCACACAGCAGTGGCACAACAATAGCATACACCCTGAACAGGCCACCGACACCACTTCCCCCCCCCCCGGCTCGGACGTAGGTATAGACGTATTCATACTATATAGTACAGCAGTATACGTAAAATCATCAAAATATTGGAAAAAGACAACAAACAAAAATAAACATGAACTGCACCCACACTTCGCCTGCAGCTACCGGTGCAAAAACTGCCGCTGCTGCTTCTCTGCTGTCAGTGCTGCTGCTCTGCTACTGCGGCTACTTCACTGATGCTGTAGCCACGTGGCACAGACAACATCTGAAGATCAACGGGGCGCGCCCACTCTCACTCTACGAGCCACTTGCCCGACAAAAAAAGACAAAAATAAACCGGCGAACAATCTCGTGACACGTAAACTGACCAGTCCTGATTTTTGTCTGTATTAAATATTTAGCTTCCCCAACCCGCTTTGGTATTATTATACCGTTATAATAAGAGCAAAACATATTTGCTGCAGCGACGGTTATGTGACCCAAATCCATCCCACACCTTATCGTCTCGCGGACCCGCCCCGACCCCGCCCCGTTCAGCCAATCAGCGGCCACGGACCAGTCCGTCCAAGCAATCAGCGGCCACAGACCGGTATGTCCAGCCAAACAGCAGCCACAGACATGCCCATTCACCCCATCAGCGGCCACGGAACAGTCTGTCCAACCAATTAGCAGCTACGGACTGGTCCATCGAGCCAATCAGAGGCCATGAACAAGCCCGTTCAGCCAACCAGCGGCCACATACCAGCCCGTCCAGCCAAAAGCGGCCATACAGAAAGTTTCGTCCAGCTGTCCAGCCAATCAGAGGTCATGGACAGGTACGTCGAGCCAACCAGTGACCAAGGAGAGTTCTGCCAAGCCAATCAGCGACCACAGACCGGTTCGTCGAGCCAAACAACGTTCACGGACAGATCCGGCCGGTCGTCCAGCCAATTAGCAGCCACGGACCGGTCCATTAAGCCAATCAGATGCTACACGGATAGGTCCGTCCCGCCAACCAGCGGCCATGAACAGATCCGCCCAGCCGTCCAGGCAACCAGCGGCCACGGACCAGTCTGTCCAGCCGATCTGAAGCCACACAGGCATATTCGTCCAGCCAACCAGCGGCCGCGGACAAGTCCGTCGAGCCAATCAGCGACCACGCACAGGTCTAGCCATCCAATCAGCGGCTACGCACCACAAATAAACGTGTCCGTCTAAACTCGACAACGAACACGCTAGCGGGACCGCGTGACCTACCGTAAATAAAATGCTAAGAACATTACTGGCGGCGCACGGCGTCCATCGCTGGCACGCACATATAGGTAGTATCATATCATATGTATCGACCGCGTGCTGCATGCATGCATGTAGTATGTATCGACCGCGTGCAATCTAAGATAAAAAAAAAACTAAAACAAACAAAAACTATGACCTATGACTGCATCAGATATTAAATAGGCTAAGCAATGTGCCGTGCAGCTGACCCTTGCGCCATTGTAGTTGTCGCCATGGTCGTCAGAGTCGTCATGGCCGTCATCGACGGCAGTGGCTACTACAAGCCAAGCAGTGGAGAGGCCACGTCGAACTACAGTACTCCCTATTTCGGGGGCTTTCGCCTCATACGGAGGCGTGTATGAAAAGTTTTTGCACGCCACCCAAGCTGCCATCCCACCATGCTATCTAGCGTCGCCATCTATAATAGCGCTGCCATGGTATCTAGCGCTGCAACCTAGCGCTGCCAATCTAGCGCTGCTATGTCGCATCGCTATCTGGCGCTGCTGTTCTTGCGTTGCTATCAAGAGCTTCTATGTAGAGCTGCTTTGCCGCGTCGCTATTCTCGAGCTGCTAGATCGCGTCGCCAAATCTTGAGCTACTGTCTACCGATGTTAGCCCGTGCTGGCATATCGCGCTGCTATCTAGCGTCGACATGTCGCGTTGCTCTCACACTGCTATCTAGCGCTGCTATCTCGCATCGCTTTCTCGCGCTGCGGGCCGTCTCACGCTGCCATCGTGCCCGCGTTTCCTTCCATCCCGACATTCCAGTTGCACACGGCTTCCCTGCGATCACGAAACACAAACGCCGAACAGCAGGTTCAGGAGCAAGAGACGAGCGGCTTTCAAGGCTGAGTGTCGACCAATAATGATTGGGTTGGTGTTACAGCTGACGTGCAACATGTACTGCTGTTGCAGTATAGGCCCACAAAAAAAAACAAATCTGATAAGAACAGAAGGCTCGCTTTTTGGGGGGCGCCAAGAAAGATTTGGAGTAAGAGATCGTCTTCAGCGGTGAGCGGTACACTAAATCCTATATAATAGCTTATGCTCAAAAGGTTTGTTTGAGGATGATGTCACAACAAGGTTCTAAGGCTTAGGCTTGCTCCCGTTACTCGTAGGTATTTCTTGTTCGCGGGCTCATGCAGGCTCATGCTGCAGATATCAAAGAAACGGTCCCCCGTTTTGGGAGACAAATTACTTGGAATGAGTGTGCGATAAGTTTTGCAGCTCTGAAAGGGTGAGCAGGAACAGGGCTAAGAATAACATCAGGCACAACAACCAACGACAAGAACAACAGCAGCAACGCCACCACTAAACAACAACAACGAAGACGACGACGAAAACAACCGACGTATCCAATACAACAAGCCTAAACCCTACAAAACCCTCTTGGAACTTCAGAGGGGGAAACATGAACATTACCATTAACGAAAGCGACGGTTACAGCAGTAGTAGTAACGGCCATTGCGTGATTGGGGGATGATATGATACAATGGTTGCTGTCCGAGCTACCATGGTTGCAATGCAAGGAGTTGTATGATATGGAAGGGGCGCAACGTGACCATCCTATCAGTACTGCTGGGCGCTCGCGCTACTCATGGACACCTCATAACACCAAACTCATCGTGATTTTGGCCGCTATCCCTTATATCCCTCATATCCCTTGAAAAGGAGTCCCAAAGGGAGTAAAGCTCGATGAAAATCGACGAGAATCAACCCTATGCGCGATGAAACCATAAAGGGCATGTACCGGGCGCGGAAAGGGTAAGACACTACTTCACACATCGTACAGATCATACAGATCATACAGATCATTCCCACTTGATGATCTAGATATTTCGGGGCAGATAGATCCCTGATCTGTACGATCTAGCTCACCCCCCCCCCTCGGACGAAATTTCCAGGAATTTTCCAAGCTGATAATTGTTCTCAATAACGGGGAGCCTACAAGCGCCGAGCGATACATACATCTACTACGGGAAAGTCCTCGACGCATGCTACGGTAGCCTGCATGCAGGTGCACCATTTATTTTGCTGAGGGTGGTCACTTGAGGAGCTCTATACCTGCAGTAGCCTGCACACTGATTTTGGAGGGAAAAAAAAGCGCTCGTATATACGACTCCGATGGACAACCCCTTGGCCTAAGGGCCCGTATTAACGAAGAAGAAAAAAAAACAATTTGGAAAAAAAATAAATCAAATCCGCTTTTCATTGGCCAACACACGCACCAGCACCAAAGATTAGGATCTTGGGGCATAATATTTGGTGCTGGTGCGTGTGTTGACCAATGAAAAGCGAATTTGAATTTTATTTTTCCAAACTGAATTTATTTTATACTCGTTAATTCGGGCCCTAAGTATAACAACGAGCAATAATTGCAACACAAGAATGAAATTCCGACAATTTTGGGCTGATTAACCCCTTAAGAACTGGTCCCACGAATTTGGGGATAAACTACTTGCAATTAGTGTGGGACATTTTTTTCAGTTCTCCTGAATGGGTTAACCCCACAAGAACTGGTTCCACGTATTTGGGGACAAACTACTTGGAATTAGTGTGGGACATTTTTTTCAGTTCTCCTTAATGGGTTAAGGAGCCGCCCCCCCGTCATTCAGGGAACGTTTCAGATAAAAAAAAAGTGCCGCCTCTCTCGTAGCCCGCGTCCCCTCGACGAAATATTTCCCAAGCCACCACCATCCTGGTTGCCTGCGTTTTATCCTGGTTGCCTGCGTTTTCCTTGCTATGGAGAAGAAAACCTGGTCTGAAATTCGGCCCAGGGAGTGTATTATATTGATTACAGTATACCGTACTGTACCTGGTACACTCTGGGTATATTGTACCCGGGTATCAAACCTGCTTGTTTCGGTCATTCTATCAATATGTTCCACGGTAATAATGAAAGATGGAACGAGTGACAAAATATCCCAGCACCGGTACGGGTACCTCTGCAAGCGCCCCCCGAGGGGGACGGGTGTCCATTTCACTCACCCCTTTTTTTAGTATTATTACTCGCGGTAGGATAGGGTGGCCAGCGGGTCTGCACTCGATATGTACCGCTCGAGCTTGACTGTTCTTCCATCGACGATGACGAGCTTGGCCCGAGCCTTCTCGTCCAGCAGCTTCTCCATGAAAGACATTGATATGCGGAGGAACGCTGTGCGCCAGGAAGAAACAAGAAAAAACGTGGGAGAAAAAATGCAAAATATGAATTTCGACCTTTTTATTCCGATCTCGCGCATACCTGGTATATATAAATATATATATATGTGCATACCGAAGTACATACGTACGAAGACAAATAGTTGAAAACAAAACATGCAAAGATGGGTTTCGACGTTTTTTCTGTCGATATCAAGTCACAGCTGAGGCGTCTTCATGCGGGAATAGGAAATGCGGGAGCAAAAACAAAAAGGGGGGGGGGGCGGGGGGGGCAAAAACAAAAGCTGGAGGAATATACGCGGGAATAAAATAGGAGTGCGAGAGCAAACAAAGGCGAGAAAACAAAACGAATCGCGGTGGACAAAAAAAACAAGGAGCAAAAACTGCGTGAGGAAAAACAAGCGGGGTTAAAAACATGCGCGAGCGAAAGAACAAGAAGGGCGAGCGAGAAAATCGCCGGAGAAAAAAATGCCTGGAAAAAATAAACGTGCTATACACGTAGAGCAAAATAAGTCGCGGGAACAAAAACAAATACGGGAATAATATTGAGCGGGAGAAAAACAAATGCGGGCATAATTAAAGCAAGAACAAAAAACCAAGCGGAGCAAAGTCGGGCAAGTCAACATGCAAGAAAAAAAACGCATGCAAAAATTGCGGGAGCGAAAAATCGCGGGAGCAAACACTTAAGGAATACAAAAAAGTGAGAATCGAACCCGAACCCAAGTCCTGCCGACGACGCCTGATGTGAAGGTGTCACCCAAACGGGCTATCGGGGAAAATAAAATATAATAAAGGTCGATCGAATACCCAGCCCAGGGTAAGCCTTATGACATACGTAGCGCAGTGGGTTTTTGTACTTGGAATATCTCGAAGACGGGCGACTACTACAACAGCTCACCGGTTATGTGGTGTACAGCATCCTTAGCACCCCCCCCCGCCCCTACAACTCGAACGCTATTCCCCCTCTGCCTGATGCAAGGAGTTAGCGTTGGATATCGTATCGAATTTTTCAATTACCAAGTATATATAAATATTGGATTTTCGGTATATCGGACTTTCGATATATCAGACTTTCGATATATCGTATCGAACGTGTTTAGCCACACATTCCCTGCCATCCCCCGTGTTTTTTATGCACATACGCAAGGAAAGCTTCCATGTACTGGTATCAAATAACAAAATAATATCGACTCTACGAGGTTTTCTGTTTATCGGATTCGATATTCAACACTGCAACGATTAATCGATCAATCAATCAATCGATCAACAAATCAACCCATCAATCATATGCCCTACGAAGACCATGCAGATTTTATGGCTCCCACCCGGCAACATGAGCTAGATCATACAGATCATACAGATCATACAGATCATACAGATCATACACATCATACAGATCATACAGATCAGGGACCCCCATCTGCCCGGAAAGACCTAGACCATCAACGATGAATGATCTCTAGATGATCTGTATGACCTGTAAATGATCTGCCCGGGGTGTAAAATCAACCAATCAATCAACCATCTGTATGATCTGTAAATGATCTGCCCGGGGTGTGAATTCAATCAATCAATCAACCATCACTCGACTAAACCAATCACCTGACGAGTTCACGATCAGCACGTTTCTCAATCTTCCGGGGTAGTGCGCAGCGAGAATGCCGTCCAGATTTCGTAACGTCTGCCATGACGGAGCGTTACCCGGCCCGGCTCCTTCCATGTCCACAAGCCACAGCCAAGTGTCCCCTCCGCTCTTGCTCCTCCCTTCGCCCTCGTGCGGTCGCCTTCCCCCCCCGGGCGTTGTTCGTTCGGCCCTCAGTCGAACCGCTGCAACCTGTGGGCCAATAGGAATAAAGCGAAACCGTCGCGAAAAAAGCGGCAGAATTAATGTGAAACCGTTTTGGAGGAGAAACAAAAATGCGGGGGGGTTAATTACCCCTTTGAGTGCTGCACTGTAATTCCAGGATAAACCTATATGTGACTCTAATTTCAAGTGTTTTTTCTCTACAAAGGGAGTGTGTTCCGCCCTTGAGGGGAGAGGGAAAAGGGAAGGGAAAAACAGAGAGGAAAAAAAGAAGAGAAAACAAAAAAAGAGATAGGAAAAATACACGGAGGGGGGAAAGAAAAAGAGACAAAAAAACGAGAAGAAAAAGAAACACGCAAAAAAAGAGACGAACAAGGGAGACGGACCAAGAGACGACAAAATAGACGGAAGCACCTGTAGACCTGTAGACGTGGAATAGAGACGGGGAGAAAAATATACGAAAGAACAAACGAAAGTACAGGTAGACAACAAAAAAAACGGGAAAAAAGAGACAGAACAATGCACAAAAAACAACACACAAAATAATACAAGAGTACAAAAGAGACAGAAATAGAGACGGAAAAAAGAAGCGGAAAAAAGAGACGGAACAAGCGACGAAAAAAATGACGCGAACAAGAGACGAAAACGAGACGAAAGCATCAGTAGACGACAAGGAAAGAAGTACGGAAACAAAATACGAAAAAGGTGACGAAAATGCGCAGGTAGGCAAAAGGAAAAAAAAAAAAAAAAAAAAACTGAAAACGAGACCCGATGAGCACGCTCAACCACTTTTTTTACCAGGCTCGAAACATTACGTTGGCAGGGTGTGGTCAGTACTCAAAAACAAAAATCTCACTGTTTCGTGCAAAAGTCGAGCAACTCGTCTTAACCCCCTGAATTTCTCAATTGTCAATTTCTCAAGACTTATCACTTTCTTAGCTCCCTATTTCTTATATTCTCTACCACTTGGTACCAGGTATTTATCAAGTGCTGTGTTTCGCAGCGTCTCTCAACCATCAATTTATTTCAACTCCCTATTTCTCAACTTTCTACCAAGTACCAGGTATTTCTTAAGCGCTGTGTCGCGCACTAACGTATATGTATATGTACCTCCAATGCCCCGATGAGCATGCGCAACCACTCTGTATCGTCTTTTGGCCACCGGATAGCCGAGAAGATCACGACGGGCCTCCCTTCGGCGTCCTTAACAGGGCTAACGCGCTGTGCAACGGCGGCATCGGGGGTGGGGTGGGTAGGACGGGGGTGGGTAGGACGGGGGGTACTTCATTTTCAGGCATGGCCGTAGTCGTATGACCATAGACCCTCGCATCCCTGTGAGCGTACTCATTTGTTTCTTGCCTTAGTCATTTGACCATTGACCACGAATCCCTTTCGAAGCGGAGCAAGGGGCAGCGAGGGGGGGGGGGGAGGGAGGCGTCGATGAAGGTCAGGAAGCTACGTGAGATTTTGGGGGAGTGGCGTGGTGGTGGTTGTGGTGGCAGAGGTGGAGGCGGTGAAGGCGGACGGAGTGGTGGCGGTGGTAGTGGTGATGGTGATGGCTGTAGTGGTGGTGGTTGTGTTACTGGTGTTGCTGGTGGTGGTGGTGGTGGAGACAGTGGCGGTGGGGATACGGGTGGTAGTGGTCGGTGACGGGTTGGATGCGGTGTTGGTAGTGGTGGTAGTGGTGGTAGTGACATTTTTGGAGGTGGTAGTGGTGGTGATGGTGGCGGTTGTCGTAGTGGTGGTGGTGGTGGTGGTGGTAGTAGGGTTGGTGGTGGTGATGGTTTTGGTGTTGGGGATGGGAGTGATTGGTGGTGGTGGCGGCGACGGCGTTGGAATTGTTGGTGTCGTTGTTGGTGGTGCGGTGGTTTCGGTAGGTGTTGGTGTTTGTAGTGGTGGTGGGAGGTGGTGGTGGTGGTGGTGACAGTAGTATTATTAATGTTGGTTTGCGATTGTAAGGGGGGATGCCGAGCAGACGGTACCCTAACGCCACAAAGTCCGCGACAGCACGGACGAAACAAGCGCAACATACACGACTACGTACGGTACAAATGAGACCATAAGCGAGACAATCAAACACGCCTTGCAAGGTGGCGCAATACGCATTCAAGAGGATACACGACTGGTAAAAGCACTAGTCTGTACGAATTTCCCAACTTGGGGAAAAAATGGTTGATACTCCACACTTGGTCAGAAGTACATCTTCGTTCAGAGAAATAAACCGAAGCGATCGGGGTTAGGTGTGAGGGTTTACAGTCAAGTTTTTTCCAACTATTTTATCGAAATTGGGCCAAGACAAAAACACGGCTCGCCCAACGACGAACCCCGAAACGCTGCTGTAGTAGTAGGAGTAGTAGTAGTAGTAGTAGTAGTAGTAGTAGTAGTAGTAGTAGTAGTAGTAGTAGTAGTAGTAGTAGTAGTAGTAGTAGTAGTAGTAGTAGTAGTAGTAGCAGTAGTAGAAGCAGCAGTAGTAGCAGTAGCAGTAGTAGAAGCAGCAGTAGTAGCAGTAGCAGTAGTAGTCGTCTGCCCCATGTGTGTGTATTCTTAATTTTAAAACCTCTCACATCTCACATCTATACGAGTATACTCATCGACACCCAGCACACCCTAGTGTCCGTGGTGGCTATTCCACCTGTCACATGAAACCGCTCTTTCGATATACATACACATCGACATCCAGCACGCCCAGCGTCCGTGCTCACTGTTCACCCTTTACATGAAACCGTTATTTCAATATATATATACATATATATATACCCAGCATCGACACCCAGCACACCCAGTGTCCACGGTGGTTTTTCGCCCTAGACAGGTGGTACGTATATACCAGCTCCGTACTGGTGAGCCCATAATAAATCAAGACGCACAAACGCTGGCTCACACACATGATCGGTCGGTCTGCCGGTCGATTGCTTCAGCCATCTCGAAATAATTCCCTTGTTGTTCGCTGTCGGTAGGAACTCGAGCAGCAGAATATTTGTAACGGTCGTCAACTTGCGTGCTGTCGGTAGCAACTCGAGCGGCAGAATATCTGTAACTGTCGTCAACTTGTGTGGATTGGTTGATCCCAGGCGGTCGGTCTGCTGGTCGGTCGCTCCAGGCATCTCGAAAGGATTTCCTTGTTGCTTGCTGTCGGTAGCAACTCGAGCAGAAAACTATTTGTAACTGTCGTCAGCTTGTGTGTGTTCGTGGATCCCAGTAGGTCGGTCTGCCGGTCGGTCGGTCGCTTCAGGCATCTCGAAAGGGGTTCCTGTTTTTCGCAGTAGAGCTTTCACCACTTGATCGATGCTATGGTTGAGGTGCACTATGTTATATGATTAGGGTAAGGACACAGAGTATCCCTAGCCAGGTCAGCCTATGGAACGGGTACGCGTTGGTACTCACGTGTGTTGTTCGCTTAGAGATAGAATAAGAGCAGCTTCATTCCTTTTCCCACGATGAATGACTGAAAAGGCAGGCTTGGTGGTTGTGAGGAACCACCTGGGAACCCTTGGTTCCCATCTAAGGTACGCCTTCCAAGTTCTACCAATACGATTATTATATCTGATACCAGGTATTTACCAACGTTTCCACATCATTCCAGCAGTACCATAACACTAGCCCACTCTGATGAGCCGTATATGCAGAAGTATGATAGATTTGTGGAAACCCCGATTCCACGAACTAAAACATGAGTCGGAGATGCGGCTCCTCAAAAACCACTCCCACACCTCTGAACGGCAAGGCTACGAAGCCGAAATTGTGTTTGCAGTGTTTGAGTGAGTGAGTGTATTCGTGGCAGTTCAGGAGCGTCCACGGTTTGCGCTGAGTGAAGCTGCGCGTTCGGAAGACGGTCTCCTTGCTCTCCTTCAAGAAGAGCAAGGAGGTCGTCTTCCGAACGCGCAGCTTCACTCAGCGCAGACCGTGGACGCTGCCTAAACTGCCACGAATACACTCACTCACTCAAACACTGCAAACACAACTTCATCAACAAAAACGACCTTTTGAACAACGACCACAGGCGAAAAATGGCCAGAAGGTTCTCTTACTGCGCCCAATGGCCTCTCTCCGGAGCCAAGGGGGGCAGGGGGCTCTGAGCCCGTTCTACTCGACGAGAGTTGCGATTCTTCCGAATTTAACGGGTATGCCATCCGGTTGGCCTGACCGGAGGCCGTGGAGTCACCACGGGCTCGTCGGGCAGCGTCAGGTTTTTCCTGCTCCACTGCAACCAAAGGCGCATCGCGCACCACCTCCACCCCAGGTGCCAGAACACGTTCAGAGCCTGTCGCTGCTGGAACTACCAGCTCGACAAAAAAATCTCCAAGAAAAGAAAAACAAAAACGGCTCGTACGTAAAAAGAAACCGAGTACGACGAGTACGATTTTTTCCGAAAGAAGGCTAGATCCTGACGACGACGCCAAGTGTTACATGAATAGGGTAAAGACACAGAGTATCCCTAGCCAGGTCAGCCTATGGAACGGGTACGCGTTGGTACTCACGTGTGTTGTTTGTTTAGAGATAGAAGAGCAGCTTTATTCGTTTTCCCACGATGAAAGACTGAAAAGGCAGGCTTGGTGGTTGTGAGAAACCACCTGGGAACCCCTGGTTCCC
The DNA here is from genome assembly GCA_008828725.1 of Saccharina japonica. Lineage (NCBI taxonomy): Eukaryota > Phaeophyceae > Laminariales > Laminariaceae > Saccharina > Saccharina japonica. The sequence goes on along the minus strand of MEHQ01002825.1, from coordinate 48,435 downwards.
ATCTACAGTAAGATACGCCTTCCAAGTACTACCAATACGATTCTTATACCTGCTACCAGGTATTTACCAACATTTCCACATCATTCCAGCAGTACCATAACAACTACACACGAGACAAAGGAGACAACGCTCATCAATGGTTGATTGGACCTATCTGATTGGCTTAGGGTTTCGGGTTAGGGTTCGGTTAAGGGCTCGGGTTAGGGTTGGGGTTAGTTTCTATTCGTCTTGTACACAGAATTGACCCTCAATACTTTTCTCAGATTAAGTGTGGTAAGCACCCTTCGTTTTTCGTCGCCGTGTAATACCAAAAAGTCCCGCTCGCTCGAAATCAATACCACTCTGTCCCGAAATATAAGCATTATTTGCACACTAAAATTAAATCCAAAAGGTTATTATTTTTCGGGACAGGGTGGTATATATATAATATATATATATATATATGCTTTCACTCACGATCGGTGTATCCTCGTCCATTGGCAAGAAATCGTGGTCTTGCATCTGGCCGCAGGCGCCTCGGCCGATCGAAGAGCGATGTAACCCGATGTCCAGTCGCCAGCGAATCGTCTGCGCCGCGTCGTCGAGCAATACACACACACGCGCGCACGGAGAGAGGGGGGTCATCGTAAGTTTTTTTACACCAACCAACCTTCTTCAGGACCATATAATTTGTCGGTAGTAGGTAAAAGCTTCCATTATGGTACATACGTTTAAGAATTTGGTGGAGATCGGAATGCGAGTCTGATATAAATCCAATGACAACATTTGCTTCGTGGCGCGAAATAGTACTGCTGTAGGTCTAACCAGAACATAACTCAGTCGAGAACAAGATCGTAGCCGTACGTTTCTACTTGGAACATATATACGTATACGTGTATCTGATACCACAACAATATACCAGGCACCTGGTACATATAAAAAATACATTGTACGTCCAAACGACACTGATTCCTGTGTCGCGTTTTCCTGCTTTTTTTTTCGTGTTCCTGTTGCCGCCCGCTATGTTTCAGAAGTTGTTGTTTCTCACATTAGGTAGAGCGGTATCTCCCGTAGTCTGACCACAGAACGTGTATATACCTGGTACGTATCATATGTCCCTGGCATATGCTTGGTGCATTATACATAGGATGGAGAATCAGTACGGACTACTGCAGTGTTAAGTATCGTATCGAAAAATTCGATATATCGAAATAGCGAACTTTCGATACAGAATATCGAATCGAAAGTTCGATATATCGATCGAAATATCGAACTTTCGATATAGAATATCGTATCGAAAGTTCAATATATCAAAATATCGAACTTTCGGTATAGAATATCGTATCGAAAGTTTCGATATATCGAAATATCGAACTTTCGATATAGCATATCGTATCGGAAGGTTCGATATATCGAATATCGAACTTTCGATATATGATATCGTATCGAACGTGTTTTGCTCTCCATTCCCGATGGCACCCCCGGTAGTTTTTATTCAGATACTAAGCGAAAGCTTCGGTGTATCAGGGTATCAAATATCGAAATCGTATCGACTATTACGGAGGAACATAGTAAACAGGACCAAAAATTGCTATTGTAGTAAAAATAGGAAAATACGATATACCTAATAGTTTTGTGTGTCTACTCTAATACGGGGTGGGCTAATGTAGTAAATAGGACCTACGGCACAGACAAAAACCTATATAATTACCTATTTTTACTAACAATATTTGGTCCTATTTACTATGTTCCTCCGTGATAGGTCCTATTTACTATGTGCGGTGCTGCGGAATAGTAGTACGGACAATGGGCGGGCTGGATGTCGTCGGGTAAACTATACCAATCTGGTAGGGCCTGTAATACCCGTTTGAACTCTGACATCAACATCAAACGTAGCTTATATTTTCGGACAGAGTGGTATCAGTTACATTTATACCAGGTATCAGTTTGCTGTAAGCGCCATTCTTACCGAAGCCATGAATTTCTAAAATTTCCAATATTGTTTTCGCGCAACTTTTTTGTAGTTCCATATTTTCATATTTTCCATTTTGTTTTCCAAGTATTGGAATGCGAAGCCTTCCAAATATGTTGCCCTCTGTTAAACTTCCAAACTTGGAAAATATTTCCTGTGTTTCCTGCTTTTCCTGTCTTGGAAAAAAAATGTTCGAAATTTTGGAGAAGAACATGCTCGATAAAAACGGATCTAAAGGCAACAAAAAACAACCAGACAACACCAACAACATGCCAGCAACAATAATACTATTAAATGACAACAACCGTCATATATCTGCAAACAACAATATCTCGCACTAATTCCAAGTGATTTTACTTTGTGCCGAAAAAAAGTTGTTGCAGTGGTTCCGCTGCTGCTGTGGGGTTAACTCATCGCCATTCTCCGTGAATGCCGCGATAACACCAGGCTCGAACTTGAAAGAAAGAAAGAAAAAATCGGACTAGAAAGGAGAAACTGCTGTACCACCTGCGTGTGACCACATGTCTCTGCCTCTGGCACGCCATACGCTACGCAATTAGTGTTTGCCTCTCATACCACCTGCGTGTGACCACACGTCTCTGCCTCTGGCACGCCATACGCTATGCAATTAGTGTTTGCCTCTCACTCCACCATTACGACCCTAGTTATACCCCATACCAGGGTAGTTGTTATGACCCTAGTCATACCCCATAGTTGGGGGCAAACATGATTGCCGTCCCCGTAAAAACGTAACATGCCCCAGGTATATTATTATCGTGTGTACGGTACTGCTGCTGTACCAGGTAAATCGTATGTATGGTTGACTGACTGCAATCAAACGGATAGACTGTCACTAGGCTTACATATACTTCGGAGTATCAATTCTGCTTCTTTTTTTTCCCATTATTTTTGTTTTATGCTCGTCTCGAGGGTGGCCGGGACAATCTTTTTTCGACACCACATATAAAAAAAGTTAGAATGGAAAACAGACCGGAGCGCTACGATCACAGGACGATTTGGGGAAAAAACATACCTCTTGTCTTATTTTTCCATGTTTTTTATCACTTCGTGCTAGAAAGGAGAAACTGTTTTACCACCTGCGTGTGACCACATGTCTCTCTCTCTGCCTCTGGCACGCCATACGCTACGCAATTTGTGCTTGCCTCTCACTCCGCCATTGGGAGCAAGCATGTTTGCCGTCCCCGTAAAACATAACATGCCCCAGGTATATGTACGGTACTGCTGTACCAGGTACATCGTACGCATGGTTGACTGACTGCAATCTAACGGATAGACTGTCACTAGGCTTTACATATACTGCTGTACTTCGGAGTATCAATTCTGCTTCTTTTTTTTCCATTTTTTTTGTTGTATGCTCTTGTCTCGAGGGTTGCCGGGACAGTCTTTTTTCGACCTCACATGAAAAAAGTAAGAATGGACACAAACCGGAACGCTGCGATCACAGGACGATTTAGGAGAAAACATACGAATAGGTCTTTCTTATTTTTCCAGAAATCAAATCAATTAATTGGAGGCTGTCGTCCATATGCAATTCCGCCTCACAAGCGTTCTTCGTAGGATGCAGCTCACCCTTCGTGCGACTCGCCCAACACCGCTTCGCGCTTGGTGCAAGCAATGTCTGCATAGTTGGTGAAAACCCGACGTGCTCCGTCCCGACATTGTAGGGATGCGAGGGTCTACGGTCATACAACTACGGCCATGTACGACATGCGGCTAATGAGTACACCCCCCCCCCCGTCCTGCTGCGGGACAGGGGGCGGGCTCTAAAACTAAAAAGATCCAAAATGGAAAAATATGAAGAAAGCTAAAGTTGTTTTCTCCTAAATCGTCCTGTGATTACAGCGCTCCCGCTTGTTTTCCTTTCTGGCCATATTTTATGTCAGGTGGCGAAAAACGACTGCTGCTCCGGTCCGCCTCGCTTGGCTATTTATAATAAAAACAAAAATAAGGATCAGCCGTTACTTCGCAGGCTGTGTGCGATACTTCGATCGCGCATATATACATACTTCGTGCATACTTCGAAGTATATACACACGATACGACCTTTCTAGTGACGGTTACAGCAGTAGTAGTAACGGCCACTGCCGGATGATATGATACATGTGGTTGGTGTCCGAGCTACAATGGTTGCAATGCAAGGAGTTGTATGATAAGGAAGGGGCGTTACATGCTCATCCTATATAGCCGTACTGGTGGACGCCCACGCTGCTCGTGGACGGTTGATAACACCACACCACAAAGGCACCGTTGTTTCGGTCGCTATTAAAGGGGTCCTTGACCCTTTTAGGACTGCAGTCCCGTTATGGGGACAAATTACTTGGAATTAGAGCCAAATACATGGTTATGTGCACTGGAGTACTAAAAGGGTCAAAGCGGTTTTATAAGGCGCTTTTTTCGAAGTCTTCTTACCGCCGAAGAGAAACAACTTGGCAATTTTCGATCCATCGACGCCTCTATTTGGACGGGCCATCTTCAATGTTCCCACCGTGCGGATGAAAGTAGAGAATACATGATAAACGGCAGCTGTGAGATCGAGGGTATCGTCGGAACTCACATTTGCAAGCTGCGTGGGATACTTCGAACGCGCGACATCATAATTATATCACCCCCCCCTTACTACGGCCATCCATGGCATGAGTACACCCTCCTCGTCGACTCACACCGACCCGCCCCACCCACCCACCCCCTTTACGTACACCGTTTTTGTTTTGGCCGACGACCGGAGTAGGGGGCTGCTTAATCCCATATACGAGTATGCGCGAAAAAAATGAAAACAAGAACCTTTGTGGGGGGGGGGGACACACTGGACGAAGCCCACTGAGGGTAAAAAGAAAAGGGCACTAGCCAAAAATAGGTATACCTACGCCGGAAAAAGCAACAACAACAACAACAATAACTGACGGCAAAAAAAATATACAAACAAAAACAAATTCACCACTACATGATGCCTCGGTCTCTGGTACCTATTATACAACTATTACGGGGGGGCATAGTAAATACTAGTAAATAGGACCTACGGTACACAGAAAAACAAACATATTTACCTATTTTTACTAACAATATTTGGTCCTATTTACCATGGTCCCTCGTATTTCTGCGGTTTCTCTGTCTCACATTATGTGACTACATGATCAGTATATCGCTAGAGTAAGGAATCGGCACGGACACTGGGTGTGCTGCATGTAGTTGGGTAGAAATAACGGGTTTAATGTACGTCACGCACACACCAATTATTTGAGTGATCAACGTTGACGCTCCATGCTATACATACCAGGTACACATTGTAGGATGGCAAGCAGAAGAACAATTGACACATACGAACAAAAATCGAGTTGATATTTTACACAGCTGCCTGAAAAACCAACTCGGGCATACCACTATGTCTTAATTTCCACGCCTTTCGTCCGACCGGAAAAAAAAACTCCGAAAATGCGTGATTTTTTTTTGTATCTTCTGTGCCCTCCCATCAGCGCACCACACAACGCCAGTTAGTTGAGGACAGCAGTTGAGCAATGCCACCTTATAGGGGTGGCGGCTTATTATTTTATGAGCTCTTCGCATGAGGAGCTCAATGTGTCTTATCACCCCCAAGGGGTTTGGCGGCACCCCTATAGAAGGTTGTTCGCGCAACCCGACCAATATTTCTATGCGCTACATGTACGAACTGCACCCACCGCATGTGCATCAAGTGAGCCGCACGAACCCGAGCATCAGGCCTGGGCTGGATCTCTACTGATCTACTGCAACACATTCAGGAAGCACATCGTATATATATGTGACCTCCTTTGAGTTCCACAGATAGATGTCAGATTTTATTCCCCTCAAAACCCGTAGTTTTCGCGATCGAAGTATCCCACTCAGCTTGCAAACACGAGTTTCGATCAAATCCTCGATCTCACAGCTGTGTTTCTTTTTTTAAGTTTTCAATACGTATACAGCAGGGGTCCCCCAATAAGGCGGTGGTGTGTCCAGTAGAGCAATATGAATGCCTTTACAGAGGGAAGCCGCCTTATTCAGTCCAGGTTAGGAGTGCGATTCCCCAGTCTCGCCAAGCGATTTTGACCGCCTTATATCGGGATACCGCCTTACTCAGACCGCCTTACTGGGGGACCCCCACTATATAGGCCTAAAACAACAATTACCAGTGAAATTATATGAACTAACCGGTAGTTGCTGGTCACTTGAGGAGCTCCAAGCGGCCGGAGATGTTTGAGCTAAAACGTGGTACCCGTATTGTGGCTTTTTTCGGTTACAATTGCGCCAGCACGAGGACCTACTTATACAGCGAGAGAGCTACCCTATACCTGGTATTCAGTAGTGCCCCCCCCCCCATCTCACGCTTGGTGCCAGCAATGTCTGCCTGTTCGGTGAAACCCCGACATGCTCCGTCCCAGCATTTTGTAGGGATGCGAGGGTCTATGGCCATACGACTACGGCCATGCAAGATAACCGAGAACACACGCCCCCCCTCTCACGATAGTATGCCATTGCTGTCTATGGAAGTGGCCGCACCAGAAAACAAAGCACTTTATTCAACGCTGTCATCCACATTCGCCATAAATCCCGCCTCGCAAGCGCTTCTTGGTACGGTACGGATCACCCTCCAGCTAACTCGCGCTTCGCGCGCGCTTTGGTGCAAGCAATGTCTGCCTAGTCGGTGAAAACCCGACGTGCTCAGCCCTGGCATTGTAGGGATGCGAGGGTCTATGGGCATGCGACTACGGCAATGCATGACATGAGCACCCCCCCCCCCCCACCGCCTCTCACGATATCATTGAGAGACATTAAGTTTGCCGTACAAAGTCGTACGTTAGTTTCTCTCTCTTCAGCGTCATGATCGTGTGCGGTTTGCTCCTATGGGCTAAAGGGCAGGGAGAAAAATCACCAATCTTCTTACTGCCTAGAGTCGAGGCTCTTCACCCGGTTAGGACTGTCGTGGCTTTTGTGAGCACAGAGATTGCATCTCCTAGGATGGAAGAATCGGCAAACGGACATTTGGGTGTGCTGGATGTCGACGGGTAGAAAGAAAGGTTTAATGCGAAGAACACACACACCCGTTGTGGAGAAAAAAACAGCTTGGAATTATCGTAATGTTTACATAGGTTTATGTTCAGCGCACTACTATAAATAAAAGGGGTCAACCCCTCGAGAACTGAACCCGCGTTTTGTTCAGTCAAAACTACTTGAAATCAGTGTGGCACCATGTGTGGAGTAGTACAAAGGGCCAAATCGGTTTAGACTCTACGTAGCTTCTGAGGCCACCTCTTTCTTTTGATCGATAGCCTTGAAAGCAGTAGGAGAGTTCGCCGCTTCGAATGATAGTTGACTCACGGGGGGGGGGGGGGTATCATATATTCGATCAACAATTTGTATTCTTCTTTTTTTTTAGGTGTGCGATGTGCTTTACTTATTCTGTGTACTGTTTACTGTTCGCTCGTACAAGTATGTAGTTGTTCTAAAAAACTCGAAACCGAGTCCCTACACAAATGCGCCGTCAACATTGGAATACTCTCGTTCGCTCGTGCATAATAAAATCGCGAGAAAAACAAACTATATCACTGAGTGTTTGGCATACATTATACCCAACAAAAAACCAAAGCTGTTAAAAGGTCGGTTCAAAACTCGCGGGTCAGGTCAGGTCAGGTCGGATCAAGTCGTGTCGGTAAAAGGGTGACCCGACCCAACCCGACCCGTGAGACTTGGAAAACTTCCTGATCCTATCCGCGGGTTGGGTTGGGGTCATGACCCCACGATAGGGGCAGCACTTTTTTGCCTTGTAAGGCAAATGCTTATGACCTTTTGTATGCTCGTTAACTCTTTCGTGGCTTCAGAAGGAAAAATTGACGATAGATAAGAAGTGACGGTTACAGTAACGGTCACTGTGTGATTGGGGCATGGTACACACCGGCGTCCGAGTAACAATGCAAGGGGTCGCACTACTGTGCGAGCGCAACATGATCCCTACCCGTACTGCTGGGCGCTCACGCTCGCCGTAAACCGTTGATAACACCCCAAGATATCGTGGTTGTCGTCGCTATCCCTTATACCCCTCCTTACATCCCTTAAAAGAGGTCCGTCCCAAAAGGGGTTAACCCAATATCGTTGGAATACCATTGTTAGTACGTGTTTTCACACATTTACTCGTGGAATACATGTATTATACCTATAGGCTTCGGGATTCTTCATCCGGTGGCACTTTTTCAGCTGTTTTCAGAACTGGTTTCATGGGGGGCGTATTAATGACTTGTTATTAGTACAGAGCCCCTCACCTGAGGCCTCGTAAGAGTTACTTTGTAAGTAAGACTCATCCCACGGCAGGTATATATGTATAGGGGTTGATGTAGTTAGAGTTCGCCTTCTGAGGCAATATTTTTCTGACCGGTCGAGGTCCTGAAGTGAGCAAATTACCGGTTACATAAGGTATACCTGGTATATGATGTGATACTTTTTACTGCTGTATTAATAGCACGGGGGACAATAGTAACTAGGGACCTACGGTACACAGAAAAAAAACTGTTTTTACCTATTTTTACTATTAATAAACAATGTTTGGTCCTATTTCCTATGGTCCCCCCGTAATATTAAATAGTGTAAGTTGTTTCATGTATTCGTAGCGTGATCAGAACTGCAAAACTTATCCCACACTAATTCTAAGTAGTTTGTCCCCAAAAACATGAAACCGGTTCTGACAGGGTTAACAAGTTTGCAGTATTGACATATACATATCATACTTCGAAGCAGTCTCTTGATACAATACGCTATAAGCGTCACGAATCACGAATCACGAAAAACCTGGGCCAGCGAACGACCGCTGTCCAGTTGGAAGCAACAGCCCTGTCTGTTCGCGTGTTCTACCTGTCTACCAGCACCGTTCCGTGCGGTATCCACTTGGTATTCCCACAAGCGCGATCAACTAGACAAAGCCCGTTGCTGCAAGTGAGCTACGTAGTGTACGTGCTCAGCCAAAGAATATGAACCTTAACGCCAAATTCTCTCTATAACAACAAACTACAGATTATTCTTATATCGGTTCCCGATCACAAATAATATTTTCCAATAACTGTTACGAGTATGTGCTAGTGCCGGTCGCCCCGGTAGACTAGTGGCCAGCTTCAAAGGCTACTAGCATTGGTACCCAAGTTCGAATCCCACCGTGGTGAGATTTTCACTTTATTTGAAAAAATAAAAAGGAACCAAATGTTGAGAGCGTCTTCGTGGCGTGGGTAGGCGGAATCCGACGCAAGTCGACGAGGGAAGAAAATGCTGAAATCTTCTCGCGATAAAAATGCAAGGCACGTACCGTAGTAGGGGAGGGGGAGAAGAGCCTGCTTAGCGACCCCGGATCTGAGTTACGACTAAAGAGGGAGAGAGAAAAGAAGGGCGAAGATAATAAATGGGATGGGCAAAAAAAAAAAAAAAAAACTAAATAGGACCTACGGTAAACACAAAAACCTATATGTTTACCTATTTTTACTAACAATATTTGATCCTATTTAATATGGTCCCCCGTAATATTATACCGCATGTCGACGCGAGTCGACGAGGGAAGAAAGAGCTGAAGCCATCTCGCGATAAAAATGCAAGGCACGTACCGTATTGTACCGTAGTGGGGAGGGAGGAGAAGCGCCTACTTAGTGACCCCAAATCTGAGTTACGACTAAAGAGGGGGAAAGAAAAGAAGGACGAAGATAATGAATGGGATGGGGGGGGGGGGAAATGTCGGTCGGGTTGCGAGAAAAATCTTCCTTCGAAAATCTTGTTTTCGGTGGGGCATAGAGCTCCCCCATGTGAGGGGTGGGGTATAGAGCTCCTCGTGTGAGGGGCGAGCTCAGAAAATAAGACACCACCCCTTTAAGGCAGCAGTGCTCTAATGTGCTGCCCTTACGAGGCAAAACACGCGTCCACGTGAAGAGCCGTGCTAACAACTTGCCGTGGAGTTCAGCCGACTTACTGCCCTACCAAACGCACCTCTATATTTCTGAACAAAGCCTGCCTGGTCGGAGAAAACTCGACGTGCTCCGTCCCGGCGTCCCGGCATCGTAGGAATGTGAGGGTCTATGGTCATACGAAAACGGTCATGCATGACATGCGGCTAATTAGTACACCCCCCCTCCCTGTTTTGGAGAATATCGGCGTGGAAATTCATCCCAGGGGGTGTATATATAGGGACCTACGGTGTACACCAAAACCTGTGTATTTCCCTAGTGCTACTATTAGTAACAAGATTAGGTCCCTATTTACTGCACTCTTGTTATGTGGTCAAAACACTTGGAATTAGAGTCAGATTTAGGTTTCTGCACAGTGCGGTAGTAAGAGGAGAAAAGTGGCTTGATTAAAGTACGGTATCGACCACCTGAAGCAGCCCTGCCCTGGCTGCTGAGCCAGGGATCAGGGGACGTGTCCGGAGTTCAGCGGAGGAATGTAGACGTACAACACCCACATGTTCAACCTGTCATATTTCCACCTGTTCAAAGTGTCAAGACTTAGCTAGGGTAGGCGATCGTTTCACCTTGTACCAGTAGCCCAAGAGACTATCAATAAACACCTTAACACACGTTGGACAGATCATGTTCAGATAGATCAGCTAGGCCCTAACCTGCCGTTATAAGGTATTGTGCAGGATCTGTATATAGTACAGATCCAACCCAGGAAAACCTGGCCTAGATCACGCGGAGTATACGGCTCTCACGCGGCAACATGATCTACGAGTAGATCATACCATAACGTACAGATCAGGAATATATCTTCCTTGAAATATCTAGATAATTAAGTGGGAATGATCCATATGATCTGTTCGAGATGCGCAAAGCCTCCACCCACAGGAACAGAGCGCTGATTGTTGATTTGGCTCTGACCGCAGATTGAGAAAAATACGTACTTGTATATATATACACAAGGTACGAATTACCAGCAGTAGTACAAGTAACAGCCTACCGCTGCTGTGCAAAACTTGTTCAGCTCTAAAACATTCCATGCGGTTTTAGTCCCCGAAAATGTTGCAACTGATCGAAAATGTACCCACAAATGGGGGGACAACATTGACTGCTTGCAATTTAGAGCTGGAACAATTTTGGTGCAACAACCGAGGGAGGGTGCATTGCATGGCCAAGCACTCCGCTTGAGCTTTCGTACGTGTCCTACCGCTAACATCTGGTAGGATTCAGAGCGGACAATATAGCTGATGCCCTGGTACCCTCCACATGGTTACACAACATTATATAATGCGTAGCGGGTCATCCATTAACTCTCCACCGGATATAAATATTATAGCCGGTCATCCAGGGTCATCCAATAAATCTGTACGTACCGGTATAATGATTTATGCCCGAATTATTCTAGGCAGATTTCCTTTGGGTAGGGTGTAGGGTAGGGATTGGGGCTATTGTTCGGCTTAACCCCTCAAGAACTGGTGCCACGAATTTGGGGACAAACTACTTGAAATTAGTGTGGGACATTTGTTTCAGTTCTGAATGGGTTAAGGTCAGCTACGTACAGGTATAACGTTATTGTATATTTTCGACACAATTATTGTGCCTTTCCACGATGCTGGAACCACACGCTGACCAATTCACAAATGCCATACCTAAAAGTATACCCATTTCCATGCTTGATGAGACTCTCACTATTAATCGTGTTGGAACACCGTACCGAACGTTTTGATATATCGTTTCGGTATTTCGAAATATCGAAAGTTTCGATATATCGATATATCGGATTTTCGTATATCGATATATCGGAATTCCGATATATCTATCGAGTTTCGATATATCGATATATCGTATCGAACGTGTTCTTCCCTCCATCCCCTGGCACCCCGTGTTTCTTATGCAGATAATATTCGAAAGCTTCGGTTTATCAAATATCGAAATCGTATCGATTACGTTTTTTGTTTATCGGTATCGCATCGAACTCGATTCTCGTCTGATATCCAACATTATTGATGAACACTTTAAAACTGCATGCGGAAGATTGATCTCGTAGGAAATCTGGGGTTTGTGGAGCGGTATTCAAACGTTAATGCACACAGGAGGCGTGCTTGGCTAGGCGATACACGAAGAGAGCGCGCAAATTACTTGAAAATAGTGTAGGTTCATTTTTGCAGTAACAAAAGTGAATCCGATATAATTGTGATAGGGATATGAAAGAAGATACTTTCCTTTGGATTCCTCGGGTCTTGTAGCTAGCCGTTCGTTTCGCTGTTATCGGAGCCCCGGCCAATCAAATTCGGTGGGAAAACATCGCTCTTCCAATCAAAACGTGGTGGAAAAACTAAACTTGCTCTCAAGCAAGCAAAATACGGCGGAATTCTGGAATCATTGCATGATGGTTTGACTTTTGATGGGCGTCTGGTGGGTGAACCACTTTGGTTGACGATGTTGTTGCGGAATCTTTATACCAGAAAGAAAGATAGAAGAACATGTGGTGGGCGGTCTTTTTTATGCTGTTGCATGCTTTCGAATCTTGAATGAGTTTTTTTTTTTTTTTTTCACGTATGTTGTTGTTTATCGGCACGATGCAAGTCTGTGGTCACAGGACAGGGTCCAGTAACTCTGGAGTGGAATACTTTATACCTCACACCTGCCTCACAGGAGGAAAACAAATACAATGTACAATGTACGATCGTACCATATATATATGCGGATGTTGCTGTACATCACATTAGTTCATCGCCAAGTCGAGTCCGCGGCCACAGGACAGGCCCCACAGCCCCGCGAGGGGGAGGCGAGTGCCTTGCTGAAGGATGCAGAACAAAGTTGAAAAAAGACACAAATAACGATACAACAGCCAGTCCTGTGCCATAGTATGAGTAGCCATATATTACCCTGACCGCCCCCCTCGGCAGTCCCATTTATGGGCTATGACCCTCCGAAAAAATGACGTTTGTTGGAGGGTCATAGCCCGTAATAGGCTCCAATACCTCTGGAGTGGGAGAATACCACGGGAAAAAATAAAAGTAACAACTACCATTAATATTAAATACCTTTGACTACCATTAATATTAAATACCTTTGCATGTATATATCTGCATCTGCTTATTGTATACATTTCTTATAAATAGTACGAGTACTGGTAGAGTTGCGTGCAAACCCACGGTTTATATTTCTTCACAGATAGATACACGCTGCCTGAATTTTGCAGCCTCAGATTATGTTCTCCTCATATACAGGATGTACATCCTGCATGAGGACACATATAACCCGTAAGTACGCGGAGGGTTAGTGGACGAGGGGGGGGGAAAGAAGGGCGGGGGGGGGGGGGGGGGGGGGGGGGGGGGGGGGGGGGGGGGGGGGGGGGGGGGGGCGTTTAGCGTCTCGCAGTATGTACACGCCATTGACGTATCACACTTGGCATTGAAGCTCATGCTGCACATTGTCGGATGGCAAATATGATAATAATAATAATAATAATAATAATAATAATAATAATAATAATAATAATAATAATAATACATACATACGGTATAACCGACGGTTGCTTGGAATTTTCTTCTTTCTTCGCATATTTCGCATTTTGATGTTTTCTAGGGTTGAGGGATGTTTTGTGCGATTTTGTGACAGGACCATCTCCGCTCAGGAACAGGTGGCTGAAAAGGAAGAGAGATCACATTTCTCCTTAACCCATTCAGAACTGAAAAAAAATATCCTACACTAATTCCAAGTATATCGTCCCCAAATTTGTGGGACCAGTTCTTAACCCATGCAGAACTGAAAACATTATCCCACACTAATTTCAAGTAGTTTGTCCCCAAAAATGTGGGACCAGTTCTGAAGGGGTTGACCCCTTTAGAACTGCACTGTCTTGAACTAAATATTTCAGTCTAATTCCAAGTGTTTTGTACCCACATCGGGACTGCAGTCCTAAAGGGGTGAAGGGGTTAACTATAATACTTTCTACAGCAGCAATAGTGGTCCCTTTATAGTGCCGGTATTGGTCCCTCTTTATTGCCGCCTGCCCGCTATAGAACCGGTGAAATCGCGTGGCGCAGATGGGCCTAACCAGTATGGTAGTGTGCGGAATAGTGCCGGTTGCCGCTATACATAGTGCCGGTATTGTTGGCTGGCGCTATAGTTATGGTATTGTTGGTTGGCGCACACCGTAACTGTGTAGATCACAAAGATGTCGGGAGGCATGTCAAGCGAAGGCAAAACATGCGCTGTCAAGGGAGTAGGGCCGAAGTGTTCCACACTATAACCTAGTGGTTTGGTGTCATGTCACGTCATGTCAAGGCAAGGCTGCTGTCTGTCAAGGGTTGAAAGTCCTGTCTCCCGACATATTTGCTATAGGTGGACCAATGCTGACCCTGTGTTATTTATCATGTACCTGGTATATTTCAACCCTGCTTCAGTATATTTTAGTGTCCAGCTCTCTGGCCAAGCCAAGCCGTGACCACAACTGCCTTCCTTTCTCCCTCCCCGGTACATACCTCCATTCTTACTGCACAGAGGGATCATTCAGCATTCCCACTACTCGTCGATATTCATCGATCTTTGGTACGTAACTCACGCTATAGAGCGCTTTCCGCCATGAGACCAAGGCAACATGGAGTGTGTTTTTTTTTTTTTTTTTGGGAACAAGCAGGGATTCGAATCCCAGCCCTCATCGGCTATTATTAATAGAAGCTTCGAGGTTAACCACTAGACCACCGGGTGTCGTATTACTGCTGTAATCAATAGGTCTGTGATGAGTTGGCTGGACTTTCCAGCTAAATAATAGTTGGCTGGCGACGACTGGCTTATGCTATAGTATGGTCTTGGAGAGTCGGTAATTACCTCAAGATAGGTCATTGGTCCGTTTTCGTATTATTTGGATGGCATTCGTATTCGGGATATTTATATATTTACAAGATCGGACGGGACGTGAGACCCTTCCGAGCCAGATGCCATCGGGCTCTGGGAAGATAATAAAGCTGCTTCTCTTTTACGCTTGATTCTATATATATACGAGAAAGTGGGTAACACCAAGGATGCTTAATAGACAAAACCAGCAAGGGGATACTCTGTGTCGACTAGTCGGCTGGCGCTGTTTGGCTTCACTGTACGTGCAAACATATGGGTTTTGTGCACCATGAGTTGCAGCAGCCTTCTCAGCTCTCTGTCCCCCTCTCTGAGCGAGTGGGGTCTCATGGGGAAATGTGCACCCCCAAGCAAATAAGCCTTCCATATGCAAAGGAAACCCAAATAGAGAGATAGTTGGCACTGCTGAAACCAACTATAATGCCTAGCCAACTATTGACTAGCTGGCGACTCTTGATCATCCAACTCAAAGCTCTAGTAATCAAGCAGTTCGGTCAAAACCAACGAGAAGATGGAATTCTAAAGACCCCTATGCGTGTGAAACAAAACAAAGATGAAGTCAAGCACCGGGGGGGGGGGGGGGGGGAAAACCCCCCCCCGGGGGGGGGGGGGGGGGGGGGGTAGATAACTAGGGCGTGTGTGTTTTCTATCTATTTGGTTGCATTTATAGGCGCTGTTCCCATTTTCATTGGTGGTAGAGGTGTTAATCATTTAGGTGGGATGACTGTTGTGATATGTAGTGGCTGTGCCATTTGCGTGTGGTTGCAGTGACCGCAGGGTGTGTCGTTCAAAGCTGCTTGGCTGGCACAGGTTGCCAATGCTATTCCCTCTCTTGTGTTCGACTGATGATACCGTCCTCAGTTTCGTATTATGGGCAGTTGAACAGAGTTGAATGCTGTAAATTTCAGAGTCCGTGTCTATATATCTTGCTGCTGCCTTCAATTACAAATATTCAATGACCGAAAGCCGAAGACATGGCGGTTGATAAATAATGAATGGCATATGATGCTCGTGTAACCACATGTAGGAACTTGTTATGTTCTTGCCTTATTGTGTCGCGTTGTGTAAGGTATACTTTATCGGACGGAGGCAAAGGTTTTCCCGAA
>MEHQ01002825.1:0-31830 GCA_008828725.1 Saccharina japonica | reverse complement strand
AAAAAAAAACAGAACAAGTCAAACACCAGTACTATTACAGTTGTACCACGGCAGACATGACCCTTAGAAAGAAACGGGTGGTGGGTGGGTGAAACTACGGGGGAAAGGCTTGCCGGTCTTCTGGCTTTGTATACGTAGAGCGCCGCTATATATGTATCCGATGTTGTTCCTTTGTGCCCCGTCGCTCTGTGCCTCCTTCAATGTTCGCTTCAGGAAACACTGCTCGTCGCCGGCTCCGTAGAACGTGCACGTACGTGCCAGGCTATTCGAATTTGCACGTATTTTCAATACGGTTATATGTATAGAAGGAGTTGTTGTAGATATGTATGGCCTACATGGGTACCAAATGGGATCGAGGTGCCAGGTGGGCCTCCGGCGGCTCCTGCGGAGGGCTGATTATATTTCTGCACCTTGTGGGTGGGAGCAGGGTGCCAAATGGGATCAGATCCGGGTGGGATCAGGTCCGGGTGGGAGCAAGGGTAAATATGGTGCTAAAGTACGTGCAGATTCGAACAGCCCAGCACGTACGTGCAATTATACGGCTGGTGGATGTCGCGGAAGCTTCTCTCTACTGTACTAACGACCAGATCCTGGAACCACAAACCTCAACTATTTCGTACACTCTCCCGCCACCACAAACTGCAGATTGCTCTCTCGTTCCTTCGGTACTTGCAACCAATATTTCTCATTAATATATGTATAACAGTTAGAAAGACGAGTCGATCAGCTCTGAGAATGAAACTCATTTTTCCCTCCTCGAAAGAAATGTTTTCTAGTATCTGACCTATGGAACTATCCGACAGGCTCGTGACTATACATGGTTGCGGCATTGCGCCCGTATTTAAACCAGCGTCGGCAACCAGCATCTGCAACCCGCGTATTCACCGAAAGCAGCAAGCGTCGCCAAGCAGCATCTTCTGCAAACAGCATTTTTCTTTACAAACAGCATCTATCTATATATATGTGTGTGATATGTGTGTGTATTCTTCACGTTAAACCGTTCTTTCTACCCGTCGACATCCAGCACACCCAGTGTCCGTGCCGATTCTTCGTCCTACGAGAGATACAAGCTCTGTGGCCACAAAACAACGACGACAGAGACGCTAATACTGTAATGCAGTAAAACGGGAGTAGGCAATGCAATGCCATGCCATTGTCCTACACACAAGGACCACCTGACATCCACCACGCAACCATGCATCGTTTTTGTTTTTTTCACCTTCGTTATCGCCATGACAGCGCGCGAGGCCATCCAGTCGAGCCCCACCAGATATCGCCGAGCGCAGGCCTCCTGGAGCCGATGAGGGCATGACGACGACATCAGAAGCAGAGGGTTGAAGCAACGGATCAGGACGTGAGGAGGTCAGAAGAACCAAAAGGTTGAGGTAAAAGGCAGGCGTGTGCTTGAGGACTTGAAGGCAACGAGTGCAAGTACAGTGTACCCGTCAACATTATACGCACTTGACTATACGGTTACTGATGCAATTAATGTACTTCGTGTAACAGTAAGGGGGGGGAAACGTTATCGCCCTTCGTGACTACTAGTAGGTCTATACGGTCATTATTGACGCAGTGTTATCGCTCGTCTCGCATCCACGTAAATACTGCACGTATCACAGCAGTAACTGGCTGTACGCACAAGATGTCGTGTGGCATGATATGGTATCACTTTTGTGCTCGAAAGCGTGCCTGGCACTCTGGTGCATTCTGCTGGACGGGTATCGCAGATAGCAGGGGCATGGAAACTGCTGATTTGTGATTAGCTCATCTCCCCATCTCCTCTGAGTTGATTGCTGAGAGCAGCAGCAGATCAACAGGTACATGCCACATGCCCTCTCTGGCTCGCAGTTCGGTCGTCACTACGTACGGAACGCCAATGGCTCAATGGCTTACCCGATATGTTGGGGTACAGTATTGAGTTCTATACTCTGTGAGTCCTGTACCATGATACCAGGTATCATTTATCGTGAGTTCTATACTCTTGAGTCCTGCACCATGATATCGATTATCTTGAGTTCTATAATCTGTATAGTCCTGCGCCATGATATCAGTTTTATCAGCGCATACAAACAATCAAAAGCATCATATTATAGAAAGAACGACGCTTCCTACACAAGAGAAAATGGCAAATAATTATCTTTACGGGGCATATCGCACGACTCGTATGTACATACGATACCCGAAGTATGTTTTGGGTCTCGACCTTTTCGAGAATCACAACCAAGAAAAAATATTTTCGTGCGTATACTGATATTAGGGTAGGAGACGCGCTGCCTCTCAGAAAAAAATGATGGGACCGAAAGACAAGGTGTCGTGCATCTGTATTCTGAATTTATTTTTTTTCCTTGTTTTTTTTTTTTTTTTTCTGTTTTTTTTTTTTTCTTCTTTTTTAAGCCCTGAGATCGAAAATTCCCTGAAAACTCGATGTTTGCAAGCTTGGTGTGATATTTCGACCGCGCGTGCTACTGGGTGCGCAGGTGTTTAGAGCGGTCTACGTATTACATAATACTCGTATGACACCCAAGAAACACACACCGCATGTGGAATGAATTTCCGAGTCGTTTTTCACCAAAACAAGTTTTTCACCAAAACTAGGGGGGGGCAACACATTGAAAGTACGTGTAATACCACGTATAGGATTTAGTGGATTTGAAAAACATCCGTCCATTAAAATACCAGGTAGGCCTAGCCTTATCGCTCCGCGTTGGTATTAGTAGCACTTCTGCCCCGTCGAGAGAAAACCAACTTGGAAATTCGTTCGAAGGAGTGTGTTGTAATAAGTGTTAATGCGCACGCTGAGACGAAATTCGGAGCCGATTTTCCAACCACTGAACGGTACACCGCACACGCAACGAGAGGTGGGGGAAACGATTCCCAGACGCATCGCTCTGCGATGCTTTGCGCGTCCTCAGTTAGTTATCGAGAAAACAAAAACAAAACCGCCCTATGTACCGGGGTGCGGGCGTGCGTTATCTATCTACGAATCTTTCTTGCGTGTTACATTTCACTGATGACAAGTCAGAAAAACAACAAAAACAACTACAACTTCAACAACAATGATTTGACATATTTCTACACGCACATCGTACACACGCAGCGCTCGGCGTCTATATGAGCTATGATCCTCCAATAAAGTTTTGGAGGGTCACAGCCCATAGCTAGGCGTTTCCTTTCTTCTTCTCCCCGCTGTCGACAAAAAAAAAACTTGGAAATTCGTGCGAGGGGGCGTGTTGTCGTGTCTTAACCCATGCAGAACTAGAGAAAATATGAAAACATCCCACACTAGTTTCAAGTAGCTTGTCCCAAAATGCGTGGGACCAGTGGTATCAAACCACGCTGCCCGGAAATGAAAGGACCGTTGGGGTATTACTGCTTGTGAAGTTGTTGTTGCTGTTCTCGCGATAACTCATCGCCACAGCAGCAATGCAAGTCTGTGGTCACAGGACAGGTTCCGGTAACTCTGGAGTGGAACACTGGTCGCCCCGGTGGCCTAGCAGTTGACCACGAAGACAGCTAGAGGTTGATGTCGGGGGTTCGAGTCTCCGGATGGAGATCGTGATTCTCAACACGACACCAACTGTTGTCGAGAGCGCTTATTTACACGAGTTGTGAGATCGAGGTTTTGGTCGAAACTCATATTTGCAGCAAGCTGAGTGTGATAGTTCGATTATAACGTGGGTAGGCACAATGCGACGCGAGTCGACGAGGGAAGAAAGTGCTGAAACCTTCTCGCGATAAACATGCAAGGCACGTACCGTAGTGGGGAAGGGGGAGAGGAGCCTACGATGTGACCCCGGATCTGAGTTACGACTAGAAAGGGAGAGAGAAAAAAAGGGCTAAGATAATAAATGGGTGTACCTACAGTCCAGTAATAGAAAAGTACGAACGAAAACTCGGGAGGAAGTGAGAGTAACCAGTAACCGTTTGGGTATTATTACTATTAATAGTATTAAGTAGTAAGAAACGTAAACGGTCCATACATGTCCATTTCCATTCAAAGTGATTACCTGGTACACGGTACGTCATAAGATTTATAACTGGCACATGGTAAGACCTACAACAACACCAACTACAACTGACCGACCACCTCAAGGCACGACGCCACGTGGGCTGGAGACTGGAGCCTACGAGACACAACACCAACACCAAGAACAGCACCACCACCACCACCACCACCACCACCAACAGCAACAGCAACAATAGCCAAACGGCGCTTACATTCGCGCCCAGAGTGTCACGGTAAGACCTCGCACAACAACAACAACTGACCGCCCATCTCAAGGCACGTCGCCACGTCGGCTGGAGACTACGACACTACCGCGGGGAGCCCTCAACTATCATGTGTTTCGCTCAGTCTAGTGGCGCGACATTGCGACATATATGATACACCACACATGCACATGTGACTCGGGGCAGGACCACGTCTCGCAGCAGGACCACGCATCTAAAAGGGGAGGCGTCCCACAGTTTGTTCACGGCCGAACTTGGCCAACCCATCAAAGACATCAATTGTGAACACATAAAACACCATGAAACCATGAAACACAAAAAAAAAAGCAGAGGCCCACTTTTTGTCCTACATCTCGTAATAACACGGCGCATTGGTTATGATTATCGCAAAATGTTCAAATCACCACCACGACCTACTAGTCTATCTACAGGTATTACGAAATTAACGAGTACCTGATATCCGGAGGTCACGATATTTTTATGCATGTTCAAAAAGTGAGAGTACTCGTGTAACACCTGGGACAACAGTATTATCGAAAAATGGTTACCCAGGTGTTGCATGTCTGCTGCAGACTCACTGGTAGTATGGGCTTACAATGGGTACCTTCCAATTTTCAATTTTCGATTATCGAGCACTCAATTTTTCCAATTTTCGATTTTCCCATCAGACAGACGAAGTCGTGTCATTCTGGCAGCCACAACAACAACAACTACAGACTGCAGAACTGCAGACCTTGCAGTGACTGAAGATTCGAGCGTTTCCCTCTATAGACACGGAACAGCTGTCACGTCTAGCGCGCTTCGGAGGCATGGAGAGAAAAGGGCTATTCGCATGGTCACCGCGCAGTAGCAGCGGCAGAGGGGCCTTCAGCTATTAATATAATAGCAACACCTTCTTGCGCATGAAATGGAGCTGAGCTACGATGTAATATCTGCCTTTTGTGTCGTATCCTACAGCAGCAGTACGTAGATCCTCGTATTAATAGATAGTGCCGCTATTATCATGGTCGTTAGAAGATTAAGATTCGTATCGAAACGCGAACAAAATGACCAAATCTCTGCAAAATCCAGCTTGCCTTTCAATTTTGACACAGTCAAACGAGTACTATGTACCAAGGGAACATTCTACAGTACGTCGAGTTTGGTAACAAATTGCAACAAGATTGACTGCACTTTCGGTATATTACTATACCCATATGTCCGAAAATATAATCCCCGTTTGGTTACTTGTATGACTAACCAAACGGCACTTACATTTTCGGACATACTGGCATAACGAACCACAGGTACTATTATCGTACGAGTTGAGTACTCGTACTGTGAAGAACACACACACACACTCGCTGTCTCGCAGTCTGTGACCACATAATTTGTATCTCTCGTGGGATTAGGAATCAGGACAGACACTGGGTGTGTTGTAGTTGGGTAAAAAGAACGGACAACACACACTGAACACACATTTTTGGGGACAGCGTACATACTTGGAATTAGTGTGTGACTCATTTTGCAGGTCTAAAAAATGCAACAGAACAAACGTCGTAATACCAGGTGCAACAAAAAACCACAGCAGCACAGCAGCAGTTCAGCAGCAGCAAAACACATCAATGTCGTGCAATATGCGGTGATGTAACAAGCATACAGCGTTCTCCCATAGCAGAGAGAGAGGTACAAGCTGTCCTGTGAGTTGTGTCAGCCAACCGACCGCGAGGCGCGGAAGAGACTACCCTCCTCCTCCTCTCGCGCTCCCCTTCGCGAACTCACATCGATCAGGGCTTCAGCACACTCACGCCATTCCAAAGAATCTCGAGGATCGAAAGTCAGCACCGTCCGGATGACCTTCCGGACCTGAGAGTCACAAAACTTCCTGAACAATCCGCGAAGAGGCGTGTAATCGCAACACACCATCAAGCAACCCAGCAAAGAGGAAAAGCGAAACAACAAGAAGCAAGCAAGCAAGGAAGGGCCACCGGGTAGTAGCGTTGGTAAGCTTGCATGCGGCGTGGGGCTGCTAGGTAATGCTGTTGGTGCTCTATGCTGCTGCTGCTGCGGAGCGTCTCGCAACGAACGCAGACCGAAGCAAGGCTTGAAATTGTCAACTTTCAGCCGGTAAAATCCCGCCGCATATTTTTTGGCGGATATCACCCTGACAGGTAAGTCTCAGGTTGATGTAGAGCTAACCCCTCCAGCCTTTGCATACAGCGTCCGGGAAACCATGTCTCCAGCGGGTGTCTCTACCCCGCGAGCACGAGGCAATGCATCCCAACGGTCGCCCGGGCGGGCTCCGTGGTAGGCCCCGCGCAGCGTCGGCAACCTCAACGCATCACACCATAAATTGTTCAAAGAAGGCTGGTCAAGTCTACTACGCTCGTTAGGGCTCTACGTATATTCTGCAAGGCAGCTAGCTCTGCCTGTTGCGTCATGAGTCAACACTTACTTCGGAGGTTCGCCCATCGTCCAACCAACCAGCCAAGCGGACAGCAGACAGCGAGGAAGAGCACAGGCGCCAGTCGCCTTCCGATGCGGATCCGAGTTTTCGCCGCTAGAAAAGCAATGGTGGGGACTTGACCAAGTAGCTATGTACCACCGGTGATGCACACAAAACCAGGTATGGGCTTTGACTACTCTACGAGAATGGGAGATGCGTATGTACGATGATACGTATTCATACGATTTCCGATGTTGTTGTCTTTTGTTCTGACTTTTCTTGTGGAACTCCAATTATTCATTTCCGGGAACTGGGGACCGGATATTTTCCTCTCAACCCACGACAACGGAAAATGTGATGAACGAAAATGATGTGTCCGAATGTCGCCATATGCATACAAAACATGAACGCGTTGTTATTGGTAGAGGAACCGCGGTGTGGTACATATGTATTGTACATATCAGACAGAGACGATAAGTATTTTTGGATATCGAAAACGAATCTACAGAAGAGAGTACGATATCATACCGATAATACATCGTTCTATACAGAAGAGAGTAGTTCGATACCATTCCGATAATACATCGTTCAGTGTCTATCTGCGTAAAAGACACGGGAGGGGGAGAGTGCCAGGGATGGGGGGGCAAAACAAGCTCGATACGATATATCGAAAGTGCGATACTTCGATATATCGAAAGTGCGATACTTCCGATATATCCAAAATTTCGATAAGATATATTGAAAGTGCAATACTTCAATATATCGGAATTTTCGATACGATATCCAACACTAATAATGAGAGAGTTTGAAGCCGAGAGAGCGGAGCGACCGAGACTTTAAATAATCTGTGATAAGATTAGAGTAAAAGGACACAGCGTATACCCCCTGCCAGGTCAACAGGTACTCGTTGGTACTCACGTGTGCTGTTTGCTTAGAGGTAGAAGAAGAAGAGCAGCAGCTGCTGTATTAATCCTTTTCCCACGATGGAAGATCAGACAGAGAGAGTTAGGTTAGGTTTGCCTCGCTCTGAGGAAACTCCCTATTACGGGGGGACATTGTAAACAGGACCTACTGTGATAAGACTGGGTGAGACCATTACACTACGGCGTTGACAAAAAACCTTTATGTTTTCATTTTTTTACAAGCAATATTCAATATTTGGTCCTATTTACTATGGTCCCCCGTTCACGTGATAGTTTCCATCTAAGATAAGCCTTCCAAGTACTACCAATATACGATTAAAGGCAGCGGCCAAAAACAGGTACACCTGGTCCGTTCGGGGCCAACAACAGGTACATACTAAAATCAAGTTTAAAACGCACCCCACGAACCTGCCGTTCCTTGCAACGCAAAGTAGAGTTTCCTCATGTTCTTCGTGCTCGCCCGGTGGCTACGTATACGAGTACGTCGTAGCTGCTATTAATAGTACGAGGAACGAACGCCTGCTGCTGTATTCTCCCTTCTCAGCTTGCGACACCCCTGGTATTCCAAGTCAACCACAGTCCCGAAGGGGAACCTTCTAGGTCGTATTATTTCGGCGGAGGTGTGCAGGCAGATATGTGTGTCGCTCGAGTGGCGTGTGGTACGAGGTGCGAAGGGGGGAGGGGGTCTCCGCGTACGTCGGCATTTGTACAGGGGGCATAGGGTGGAACTATGAAGGGCTTAAAAACGACAAAAGAAAGGTGAAAGTCAAGCAGAGTAGACAAAATCAGGCATACCTGGGCTTTAAAGAGGCAAAAACAGGTACAACGAGTTTTGGACCAATGGCAGGGTACGTAGAGTGCGTTTTTGACTTGATTTTAAGTATGTACCTTGTTTTGGCCGCAAACGGACCAGGTATACCTTTTTTTGGCCGCTGCCCTACGATTAATGTATCTGCTACCAGCATTTACCGGCGTTTCCACATCATTCCACCAATCAATGCCGTAACACTAGCCCACCCTGATGTGAGCCGTTTATATGCAGAAATATGATAAATTCATGGAAACCCAGATTCCACGAACCAAAACATGAGTCGAAGATAGAGGCGGCTCCTCAAAACCCGCTCGCACACCTCTGAACGGCAAGGCTACGAAATCTATCAAGAAGCGTCAAGATAAAGAAAGGTTGGAACCGAAAGTCATGCAGTCCTTGTACATAAACTGCCCCCGGCTCGAGAGCGGGGGGGTCTGTAGGACTAATAAGGCCTGCCAACGACGCCAAGTGTGATATGGTTAGGGTAAGGATACAGAATATCCCTTGCCAGGTCAGCGTATTGAACAGCTACGTACTCGTTGGTACTCAAGTGTTCTGTTTGCTTAGAAATAGAAGAAGAGCAGCTTTATTCCTTTTTCCACGATGGGAGACTGAAAGACAGAGAGCTCGGTTTGCCTCACTCTGGGGCAACTCCCTAGTTTCCATCTAAGATACATACGCCTTCCAAGTACTACCAATACGATTCTTATATACTGTTACCAGGTATTTACCGGCGTTTCCACATAATTCCAGCAATACCGTAACAAATCCTCTTCTCCCTGATTGGGTTGAGCACACACACAGCACACCACACGAATACATTATGTGCAAAGTATATATATATATATATGTCTGTATGCCTGTCTGTATGTAATGTATGTCTGTCTGTCGCCAATAACAAATTGAAACGCACATTTCACGACGCACACTCCATCGATCGCGACACGCCCGGTGTAGGAGGAACGGAATATAGGGAATTAATTATTACTTCACTGACCAGTCTCGTGTCAAGCCGCCAAGAGTTTGGAGAGGGAGCTAGCTCTGCTAGGGTGGCCGATTTTGACTGTATACCCTTAGGTCTACAGTAAGTAGTGGCATTTTGGAAAAAAAAGAAGCAGAAAGCGGAGACACGCCGTGCGGCCTGGGAAATATCGTGCTTACTGGAAGAGAGGGCACAACAAGAAGATCGCCCGCCTGCTCTCACATCTGTCTATCCCCCTTTAGTGTTGGATATCGTATCAAAATCTTCGATAGGTATCGTATCGAAAAAAATCCATACGTATAAGACACTGTACGTACTCACTATTAATAGTACGAAGTTGGACTTTTGGAGTGAATCCTTCGCTCCTTCCTGTGGGCAATGGGCAATATACACCTAGCTGCAGTCAGCTGCATTGGCTGGGAGAGAGAGCATAACAAGAAGACCGCCCGCCTGGGCCCATCACATCTATCTCCTGCTCTATTCCCCTTGGTGTCAAATATCGTATATATATCATATCGATTTTTTCGATACATTGAGATACCGAACTTCGATATATCGAATTTCGACATATCGTGTACTGGTATTTGATATCCAGAACAAACGCGTTTGGCCTTCCACCTTCCATCCCTTGGCGTCCCCGAACTTTTCGAAAAAAAATGATGCTGACATTGCATTGAAAAGCTTCGATCGGGTACAGCACAGGACACCTAATAAAAAACAGGAAATCTGGTCCAGGCTGGATTTCTTATTCGAGAGAGGGTGATTTCTACACTAACTTCAAGATAACGACTCCCGAATTTCCTATTTTCCTCTGAATCTCAGCCTGGCTTTCTTATTAGCCTGTTTCTTATTAGGTGTCCTGTACTGCTGTATATATCGAAATCGCATTGATCGACTGGATTTTGAATTTATTTATCGATATCGTCCATGCCGAAGTCGGTTTTAGTTCGATATCCATCCCTAGTCATCTCCCTATCTCTCTATCTCTCTTGCGGGAAATACAAAACAAAACACCCCGCCGGGCTAGACTGGAAAAAAAGACGCCACGCGCCACGTGTGAGCCATACCATTCGTCCAGAAGAAGGGTATACAACAGCAGCAGTATACGTACGAGAGCAAGACATCAACAAGCATTGTCTTATGGGCGTCGACACATAATACATAAATATCTCGTAATACAGACGCTGGGATATCTTTCGGCGCCGGCACTACCGAAAGGAAAAAAAAACGGGTGCGTACGTACGTATTATATGGTACTCGTATCTCGTATTGCATGTTATGATACATATTACAGTACCAGTCCGACATTTTATATAGGGCCGATTGGGAACTAACGAAACTATTGGAAGAAGGACTACGAATCTCACGGCCGGAGTTCGATTCTCGGCATCCCCACAACCTCCCTTTCATTTTCAACACTTTTTTTTTCAAATTATTTTTTTTCCTTTGTGAATGTCGTCACAACCAAGGGTAGCACTCGGACCAGATTATGTGAAATCACCGGTTGAGGGCAATGATGTATGATAAGCATCGCAACCAGCAGTTCTTGAGATGGCTAAAAGTACCAAAAATACCACAGTAAAAACTAATGTAAAAAAACTCAATTTTTCGGCCTGGGAGAGCTCGGTAAACCTCAGAAAAAATCCTTACTGGAAAAATTGCGCGAAATCCCGGGAATCCGGGAGGGGATGCTAACGAAGCATCCCCGGGTTCATTTTGTTTTTTTTTAAGGGTCTACCCTCTCTTCATAATGATACAACTATAAAAGATTCTTAGTTCTACTTAACGGTACTTACATACATACACCGTATTAGAGATCGGTCTTATATTTATTGTATTACGGATCGGCCCTATATAAAATGTCGGACTGGTATATGATATCATATACCTGGTATACGACAATTATACAAGTGAGTGAGTAATGCTGCAGTATACGCACGTACCAAAACGCGCATGCTTACTCTCTGTACGTGGTACTCATTTTCTATTACGAGTACATATCAAAATTAAAAATAGAGTTCGTACACATACGCGTACATCGTACATACATATATTAATAATACGTACATACTATTAATACGATTGTCATATCAATATGTATGAACATGATATACCTGGTATACTTTAAATACGAAGTATACTCGTATACCGGTCCGGTACAAATCCAAGCAAGCGCATACGGTACCAGGTATAAAATACCAGTATTATTTCTGTAGATTCGTGCCCTTTCGTATCCGCCAAATCCGCCCCCATACCGGACCCTATCCTGTATCCTGGTTCCTGGTACTCGTACATACATATAATGTAATATACACCCTGGTGTAGGCGTGTAGGCTCCTCTCGTCCGCAGAATATAGGCCAAGCACATCACGAAGAAAAACTTGTGTGGGGTGGGGGCTTCCCCATCGGCAGAGTTGGTCTCTGTGGTGTGTTCACTGCTGCTGCTGCTGCCGTTGTGACAAGCAGTAGACGGCCATCTATCTACATATATTACGCAGTGAAATATCTGCGCATCTGCACCAAGAATTACCCAACAGTCCGAACCATTTCGCAAACTCAAGTTTGGAGAAAACTATAGTATTATGATGTGTTGGCCAGAAAGGTCACCGCGGGCGGCCTCATCCGGTCGTGCCCGAGTGCCCGAGTCCTCCACGCCATCCAAAGCCCGAAGCCCCAAGGCCAGCGCATGCCATGCAACATGCAACATGCGACATGCAACACTAGCACTATGCCAACTACGACTGACGACATATTTCATCACGAACGAGCCTTTTCGAGCCTCCTGCGTTCTGATAGCCCCCCCCAAGACCAAATATGCCATCATATATAGTAAATACATTAATAGATTAACAGGATGAACGCGTTTTGGCCCCTTGACTCTCGCAGCCCCCTATATACGTACAACGGGTACACTAACACTACGTTATTTTAAGGCCAAAAGAGGTATTGAAGCACCCAGTGAAACCGGTCTCCTATTTTCCACTCTGTCTGGCCGAAATTAATTCCCGTTTAATGTCCACACCATACAAAAGGTGATTATATTACCGGCCAAATCGGTAGCATCTTTGATAACAACGAGCTATTCATAGCAAGCACCAACACATCTTCCCAACACATCTTTAACTATGGAGAAACTACAGATAAAACCTTGGGTCCCAGTGTTAAAATAGATGCCTGGAAGCAAAACCAAAGCAACCATTCACGCTTACTTCGTACCAGGCATACGTATATTTCGAAGCATATACTTCAGTATAATATATATATATATATCTGTCGCAAAACTGAAGCTTTGCTCGGCGTGCATACACAGCAAAATGCACAGGGTTCCAACCCTGGCTACCCATAAGGAGTAGACACCACAATCAGGTTATCGCTTCCAGTCAAAATAAAATATGGCAAAAACAAGAACGGACGCTCAAGCCCACCGTTCACTCTCCTCCAACCCCGAAGCCACCTCCGACGCCTCCCACAGCCTTGCTGCCAAAGCTTCGTCCTTCGCAGCGTCGCTGCACGGCACTTCCTTCATGTCGCCGAAAAATAGCCCTCTTCCTCTTCCTCCTCCCCCTCCTCCACCTTCACTTCCCACTCTGCCCTCCCCCCCTCCTTTCACTGCTCCTCCTCCTCCTCCTCCCCCCCCTCCAACCCCCCTCTCCCCAACCCCGCCCCTTCCTCCTGCTGCTACTAATTGCTCCGCCTCCCGTGACGTAGCGGCCCACACGACGGTCTCCGCCCCCTTCTCCACGTCCCTCATGAGCAACCATTTCAGCGGCGCGGCCGCCCAAGCAGCCCAAGGGCTGAGGGTGCCGTCTCCGAGCGCGGTGTTCACGATTCCCGGGGTGACAGCGCTCACCATAACGCCTCCGCCGATAGCCTGGGGTGTCACCATCGCCGCCCCCGAGGCCGCGGCGGAGAGCCGCCGCTGCAACTCAAGCGTGAACAACATATTGCAGAGCTTAGACGATCCGTACCGTTGAAATGCGTCGTGCTTGACGGGGGGGGGCTCAAACCACCGTGTCCCCGGGGGCAACCCGCCGCCTTCCGCTGTTATCGCTGGGAGACGCCCCAGCTTCTCCAGTTTGGAGGCGACGTTGATGATTCTTGATGCCGGGGGGGTGTTCCCAGTACCAGGGGTGGGGTCTCGCTCTGCACCGGCACCGGCACCGGCTCCAGCGGCGGCGGCGAAGGAGGAAGTGGTGGAGGACATGGAGGAGGAGGAAGAAGAGGCGCTTCTTCGTAAATCCGGGAGCAAGAGGTTGGTGAGGAGGAACGGGCCAAGGTGGTTGACGACCATGCTCTGTTCCATGCCGCGCACCAATGCCGGCTTTCCCGGTATGATTCCTTCGCTCCGTTGAGAACATACGATCGCGGTCAAATAAGCCAGGAGGGGAGAGCGAGCGCGCGGTTCGGTGGGTTGGTTTGACCGGGTAAAAAAGGCGCCCGTACACGAGAAACAGCGATATTATATGCATGCTACGGTGGTAAAGGTGCACCGTGCTTTCTTCCAAGGGTGGTCATTTGAGGAGCTGTATACCTCACTCAAAAACAAATTTTGGAGGGAAATAAAAGTGCTCGTACCTGATGAACAATCCCATGGCCTAAGCATGAAAAAAAAAAAAAACTGCAACACAGAAAGGAACTCCGACGATTCTGGGATAAGAAGCGCCGTCGTTCAGAAAACGTTTCAGCAAAAAAAGTGCTACCTCTATCGCAGCACGCGTCATTATAAAGTGAAAAGTGAAAATTGGCTTCTTATGTCGCTGAGATAGGGCTGAAAAGACCTAGGGCCCGACTTCGACAAAATGGTGGAAACATTGTTGACTTTGAACCATAAACGTAACGCCCTACCACCTGAGAAATTTCTCGGAATACAGAGGCCATGAGGAGTTGGTGTGGACCATCAACCATTTGGTCGAAGCTGGGCCAAATCGCAAACAATACTGCGCCGAAACCAGGGTGGACTTTTGCTGTCATGAATAAGCCTTGATTACCACGGCATTTGCGTGCCGGTACCGGTACCGGGTACGCAAATAATTTTGGCAAGTAAGAGTGATGAGTTATGCTACCGTTGGTTATATCAACACCTACGGCCGCTCGCTTGGTTGCGCACCAGGCCAGCGTTCAGACGCGATGACACCGGAGCGCCCCGCGATTCTTCGAAGCTTTACACCGCACTTTTCGGCATGAACCAAGAAGAAAGCCGAGAAGCCAAGCCTATCTACACAAACACGTTTCTAGGAGTATGAAAATCACCCGCTCAATTGCCGCCTCTTTCTGCGTAGTACCACTATTAATACCTGTTTTCTGAGGGCGGGTTTCATCCTCTGACTGTTTTTTCGCCAACGCCCGGTTGTGTTTGGGAAACGGGGTTGCTGTTTTTTTGGCACTCCAGTGGGAGCGCCATCAAGCCGTAGACATGTGGGGAACGCATACCTTCTCCGAACGATGTCAAAGGGCGTGGTCGAGATGCAGCTACAAACACTTCATACACCTCGTCCGTGTTTCGCAGATGGCTTGTGGTCAGCGAATCATAAGAGAATGAGAGAGTAAACCACTCGAACTACAATTTTTCTTCTAAACGCAAAAGATCGTCGCTGTCAGCGAAACAAACGAGAGAACACCCGAATACTCATGCCGCAACTGAGTAGAAGCTCAGCTGAAGCCAGGTATATCGACCCTTGTAAGCAACAGCAAAGACAAGCGAAAACCATCCGCGGTCGCCCACCCGCTTGTAAGCAACAGCAGAAAGGGGTGAACACCACCAGCGCCCACACACCCACCCACTCCTACTCACCAGCGTTGTTGATGAGGACGTGCAGCGGGAGGGAAGTCTCGCGGAAGCTCTTCACGAAGCCGCGTATACTCTCGACGCTCGCCAAGTCGAGCGGTAGGGTCTCCACCGCCGCCCCCGGCACCTTTCGGCGTATGTCCTTGCAAGCCGCTTCGCCCTGTAGGCAGCGTGGCAAAGTGGGAGCGTGAGGGTTAAAAATCGAAGTCGATGTCGATTACGCGATTTTTCGTTGGTATCGTTAGACCAGACTTCGTATATCATGATCGTCAACAGTTGCCGGCAGCAGCAGCAGCAAAATCTGCTATAGAAACACCATTCGCTTCACTAAAAGGGGGGACCATTCTGGGAGTTCAGATAGGGAAACAATGACGACCAATCATTACGGATTACCGAATCTGCCACTGATTGGTCGACTGATGGTAAGTTTAGGAACCGAAAAACTGTACATCAATACAAGGAACTGCTGTACGACGCGGGCACAGCGTGGTACTAGTTGTACTATTGTGCGCTCTCAAAAACAACAACTACACCAACAGCAACAGCAACAACACACACCAACACCAACACCACCACCACCACCAACAACAACAACAACAACAACACCAAGTTAACTGACATTCATTATCATGTAGACATCCACACAGCAGGAGGACACAACCAGTCAGTGACGACCCACCTTGCTCAGAGACCTGCAGGCGAGCACGACGTGCGCTCCCTGCTGCGCCAGCGCCGTGGCCGTCGCTTTCCCGATGCCTGCGTTAGCCCCGGTCACTACGCACACCCGTCCCGACATGGCGGTGGTGCGCGGCGGCAAAGGCTGCCTGCCGAGCGAACCGGGGGGCAAACGAAAGACCGTGCGCTTACGAGTACAGTATAGGGCACCGACCACTATGGCTTTAAATATAAGGAGCGCTTGGATTTTAAAATTGAACACCAAAACGATACCTGGTACATACGAGTATTTATATTTAGGGCCCCGTATTACCGAGGATAGAAAAAAATCCTATTTGAAAGAAACTAAACTAAAATTCGCTTTTCATTGGTTTAAACCTGCACCACCACCAAATATTAGGATTTTGGGGTATATCCAATTTGAATTGAACGAAAAAACCAAGAAGGTCCCAGGACTTTTTTTTGGGTAGAAAGTAGAATCCAAATCAAACTTGGGAGTTGACCCGACTCGGGCTGGCATGTCCACGGTGGACCAATGCCCCCGGTACAACCTGGCACATTTCTTGATCGCATCGATGACCACCACGACCGAGGCGACAACACGTGAACCGAAACGCGAGGCCACCGTGACAATAACCGCGCCCACGCCTACAGACATAGCACAGCGTACCCCGGCGGTGGCGCCTCAAAAACAATCATGGCGGTCGCAATCCCAGCTTTTCAACCAGCTCAATGCGCCAAACCGCCCAAGAACCGAGCGATCGACATAAAAACAGGAAAAAACGCTCAAGAATTCGATAGAACCATCGCCATCACTGTCCCGCCCGTGGCATTCCAGGGATCCCTCCGCCCACCCAATATACCCTGAGAGCGAAAGCTTCCTAGAATGCACCGCCAAAAGCAAAAAATTGCTGGCGGCGGCGGCGAGCACGCGCCGACGCATGCATTCACTCTCGTCTACTCTCGTCGGGTTTTGTCACCTGGGCGTTGTGAGACGTGCTGCGTTATTACGATTTCATAAATATTTCAACCAAACAAATCACCTTTCCCGATATATGACTCAAAGCAGTTTTTTTGCGAAATCAAATCCATATTAGTTTTTTTTTTCCAAATTGATTTTTTCTTTCCTATTTTCGTTAATACGGGCCCTTATGGGCGGCGTGCTATATACTACCGTAAAAAATACGTATGGTGATCATATTGGGCGGATTCCCCGTCGTGGGCGTGTGTGCGCGGCTCCTGGGTTAGATCAGGGAGCCCGCCGCAAAGGTAAGCACTTCAGCCGGTGTCGAACCGACTGGTTGTTGTCCAAGCTTCAGCTCTCAGAATATCGTATTGAAATAAAAATATCGCTCAAGGCCAGTGTTTTGGTTATCGATATTGTCCAAGAGGACAGGAGGAGGAGGAGGAGGGGGAGGAGAGAGGAGAAGGAGAGCGGACATGTGTGCGTGTGCACGGTCGATCGGTCACGGTGCCTTCAAGTCTCAAGACCCCCAGCATACGGTGAAAACAAAAACTCGAAACAAAAAATCTCGGCTGAACTCGAAACGGTATTTTGTATTTTGGGGTTGCCCCATACCGGTACATGCGAGATAACTGATCCAACAAGGCTCCACCACATACTACTGAATCGGCATTGGACATACCGCACTCCGCTTGTACTGCCGTAGCACTTTGTACCGCTGCTGTGGCCTACTCGCTACAGGCGACTATGTTTCCGATCAGCGACTCGGTATACACTACTGGCTACTGCTGGATAGCATGGTAGCTATCACTAGGCCGTTTCCTATGCGGTTCGATTTCGAGCTTGAGATTTTCATTTTTCGCTCTTTAAAATGAAAGCATCTGCTTATGCAGTCCGATTGTGCAATTTCTGAGCGTTTTTCTTTCTCTTTGATAATCCGATCGCCCAAGTCCTCAGATTTTGGCCCAAAATTCGACGACTTGGGCCATCAGATTTTCAAATCGATAAATGGCTTGGTCTCTAATTTCAAGATGTTATCCACGCAAAAAGCAAGCAACAGCAGAACGATCGATGAGTTGGATTGTGACACAGCGGCGTTGCTTCGCGCCCGATGCGCAGTCGGCGGTCGGCGCGTCTCTCCGTCGCCAGACCACAGTCGGCTGGCGCGGGCTCGGGCCCAGAGGCGAAGAGAAGCACGTTCGGCGCGCGCCTCTCCGTACTCGTAGACTACAGCAGCAGCAGCAAGCAGCAGTCAGTCAGTCAGTGTGCTGGGATCGGATGCTTCCTTGTGTCAAAATACAAAATACCAAGCCATGTTGACTCGAGCGCACTCGGCACGTCTCTCCGCCGCCAAACCAGAGGCAGCCAGCGTGGGTTCGGATGCTTNAGCGAAAGCTTCCTAGAATGCACCGCCAAAAGCAAAAAATTGCTGGCGGCGGCGGCGAGCACGCGCCGACGCATGCATTCACTCTCGTCTACTCTCGTCGGGTTTTGTCACCTGGGCGTTGTGAGACGTGCTGCGTTATTACGATTTCATAAATATTTCAACCAAACAAATCACCTTTCCCGATATATGACTCAAAGCAGTTTTTTTGCGAAATCAAATCCATATTAGTTTTTTTTTTCCAAATTGATTTTTTCTTTCCTATTTTCGTTAATACGGGCCCTTATGGGCGGCGTGCTATATACTACCGTAAAAAATACGTATGGTGATCATATTGGGCGGATTCCCCGTCGTGGGCGTGTGTGCGCGGCTCCTGGGTTAGATCAGGCAGCCCGCCGCAAAGGTAAGCACTTCAGCCGGTGTCGAACCGACTGGTTGTTGTCCAAGCTTCAGCTCTCAGAATATCGTATTGAAATAAAAATATCGCTCAAGGCCAGTGTTTTGGTTATCGATATTGTCCAAGAGGACAGGAGGAGGAGGAGGAGGGGGAGGAGAGAGGAGAAGGAGAGCGGACATGTGTGCGTGTGCACGGTCGATCGGTCACGGTGCCTTCAAGTCTCAAGACCCCCAGCATACGGTGAAAACAAAAACTCGAAACAAATAATCTCGGCTGAACTCGAAACGGTATTTTGTATTTTGGGGTTGCCCCATACATGCGAGATAACTGATCCAACAAGGCTCCACCACATACTACTGAATCGGCATTGGACATACCGCACTCCGCTTGTACTGCCGTAGCACTTTGTACCGCTGCTGTGGCCTACTCGCTACAGGCGACTATGTTGCCGATCAGCGACTCGGTATACACTACTGGCTACTGCTGGATAGCATGGTAGCTATCACTAGGCCGTTTCCTATGCGGTTCGATTTCGAGCTTGAGATTTTCATTTTTCGCTCTTTAAAATGAAAACATCTGCTTATGCAGTCCGATTGTGCAATTTCTGAGCGTTTTTCTTTCGATTTGAGAATCCGATCGCCCAAGTCCTCAGATTTTGGCCCAAAATCCGACGACTTGGGCCATCAGATTTTCAAATCGATAAATGGCTTGGTCTCTAATTTCAAGATGTTATCCACGCAAAAAGCAAGCAGCAGCAGAACGATCGATGAGTTGGATTGTGACAGTGGCGTTGCTTCGCGCCCGACGCGCAGTCGGCGGTCAGCGCGTCTCTCCGTCGCCAGACTACAGTCGGCTGGCGCGGGCTCGGGCCCAGAGGCGAAGAGAAGCGCGTTCGGCGCGCGCCTCTCCGTACTCGTAGACTACAGCAGCAGCAAGCAGCAGTCAGCCAGTCAGTGTGCTGGGATCGGATGCTTCCTTGTGTCAAAATACAAAATACCAAGCCATGTTGACTCGAGCGCACTCGGCACGTCTCTCCGCCGCCAAACCAGAGGCAGCCAGCGTGGGTTCGGATGCTTGGGTCCTACGCCCAGTACAGAGCACTCGGCGCGTCTCTTCGCGGCGCCAAACCACAACAACAACAGTTGGTCTCGCCGTTTGCTCGAATCTCTGCACGTAAAATAAATCCGTTTTTCTCGCATAGGAAGACTGTTTCGATTTTCGAACTACTGCTGTAGGTCGCTGGAAAATCGATCGGACCAAAATCTGAAGCCAAAAAATCGAACTGCATAGCAAACGGCCTTATTAATGTTGACCCAGGTTGGATTTCATACTTGGGAAAAACGAATTCTACACTATGAATAGCGCTTCCGTACAACGGCTTCCGAACGTCTTGTTTCCCTGCGATTCTCAGCTTTCTTTGGGCTCGTTTTATTATTGTGTGCCCTGCACTTCTGTACGAAGGCATTCAGAGTGGGGTGGGGGGGGTTTTGGTATTGATGGCACGTTCGAATGTTATTAATGTTTGCACATCTGCTGAGCTGCTGAGTGCTGGCATTAATAGGGTTCGCTGTTCGTGCAGGGGTTGGAGGTGAACTGGTGAACAGATAAAACTGGAATATACTCCTGTGGTCACCTGTCACCTGGTATGGTACCGGTATACTGCTGTACGAGTATACCGTTACGTATTGCCGATATACAGCAACAGTTCATAGCATGGATGGGATGGCCTTGAACGGAGTTGGGAGGTCGTGTTGCACGGCGCTTGTAATCTGGCAGATATCTCTAGACGCTGCTGTGCTCCTTGAACGACCTCACCGGCAAGTACCATATACTACACACTGCTGTAAGATACTGGCCGTGGGTATTGCTTTCCTTTGGCACAGCTGCACAGCTTTGGGAAGTTGGAATCTTGGCACAGGATATCATGTCACTGCCGCCCGAAATTCGACAAACAGTAGTTTCCAGCACGATTTCTTCGGGCGAAACTCTTGAAGTTTTTGTTTCAGCGTGGGCCTTAGGCTCCCTGGCGCACTGCTTGTGCTGCCTGCGCACTGCGCATGGCGTACGAGTACCAGAGTTCAAGTCAGAACAGCAGAACAGTAGCAGGATATCGGTCCCTCGGTCAAGTCTGTTGTTCGTCAGGCGTACGCAGGTTGTTTGTGGGTTACGCCGCACCACAAAAAGTGAATGTCATGATAAACAACACGACGAACTGATTCACCTTTGCCTCCACCACAGCCATGTGCCGATTGCTCCTACCCCGGCGACCAGCAGAAGCGGATATACATCAGACCTTCCACTACGTTTATCGTCGGACATGTTGCTAGCACCTGCTGTGGGGAGGGCTGAAGTAGAGCTACAACACGCGAGCTCAGAATCTCAGAATCGAGCGCAGGGAGTTCCATCCCCAAGAAGACGTTATTCAAGAGGGGTAGATATGCGAAGAGTTTCGCCGCTTTTTCCGCGCCTGGGCCAGGCAGCAGGGCGGTGGGCTCGCTACGCTTGTTCGCTTTTCGCCGCCGAGCCGCCGAGCCACCACGCCTTTACGCTGTCCGCAGGCACGCCATTCCCTGGGCCTGGACTAGGACAAAGACTTTTCCAGGTGAGAGCCAGCACAAATGCTACGTGCCGTAGATCCTTGTCACGAGTGTCATGCTGCATGATGCCGTTGATTACGTACAACTGCTGGATACAGCACACACATACATGTCGTCCCAGTCGACATGTACTTATTACTGCACATCTGTACCTGGCATGTCATGTATGATCGTAACATCATACCAGGTTTCATCATGTACCCCTACGAAGAGGATCGTGTGTTCTACTGCTGTTGTCGCTAATTTACACGACAGTTCCTTTCCTTTCCACCGACAGCAGAAAGTACAAGCACCCCTTCCTTGCTCGGGCTGCAAGCAATGGCATCCGGCACCGCATCCACAGCAGTATTTCCAGAGCTCAAGACGACCGTTCTCCCTTCAAATGGACAGGTAAGGCTCATACCCTGCCGTACCACTATCTGGAAAGTTCGACAACAAAACCAGAGTATCACAGACCTAACGATGTGGTGTTCCCACTTGGACTTGAGCCCTCCAAACTAACCTTATGCATACACCGCCGCTCGACGCGATACACCAAACCCCGAAAACCAATACCAGGTACGTACGAGAAACCCGCGAAAAACACCGAAAAACGGCCAGAACAGCGCGAAACCCCATGAAAAGCGTTGAAAAGCCACGAAATACATCCAAAACCCACCAAAACAACGAAACACAATGAAAATGCCGGCTGGCCCCATCGAGCACCCTGATCCCACGCCGACCGAAATCGAGGGCCGGTCGTGGCAAATTGAGCGTCGGTCACAGCCAGCACATTTTTTTTGCAGTGATATTGATGATGTTTTCTGTTTTCACATTTGCTCATTTATTTCCCTGAAATCCTGCCTGTGGTCACAAAACAGGCTGTAACAAGCAAGTGTTAAGGCTCTTAGTCCGTTGGGCTACTGGTAAAAGGTTAACCGATCGCCTACCCGAACTAAGCCTTATAACACTCTCCCCCCCTGGACCGGCGGGATATTCAGGACAGACCGGATATACGGGTCGTCGTGTCAAAGCCAATTGGCCTCCAATCCATTGTGATTTCACGCGCAGGTTCGTGTCCTGCCGACGACGCCATTTGTTAAGGCTCTTAGTCCGTTGGGCTACTGGTAAAAGGTTAACCGATCGCCTACCCGAACTAAGCCTTATAACACAAGTACAGGACGCCTACTGAGAAAACGAGCGATAGGAAACGCAGGCTGGGATTAACAGGAAAATAAAACATCGGCAGTCGTGGCACAGAAGTTAGTCAAGAAGGCCTCATTTCTCAACTAAGAAACCCAGCCCGGGCCATTTCTGTTTCTTATTTCTGTAGGTATCCTGCACTGTATGTACTGTAACCTACGTAACCTACCGTCTGTAAGCCCGTTCACGTGCGTGCATGAGAAATGCGAACGTACTGCAGAACGGGGTATGTGGTACTCGTAGCCCAGCGACCTGCTGGCTACTACGGTTAGGTTTGTTGTGTTTGTGTGGGCGGGGAGGCTGCCGGCTATGTGAGAGATTGGATGCCACAGAGAGGGTAAACATGCGAAGGGGCCACTCCGATTATATTCCTTGCCGGTATCTGCGGTAATATCTATGCCCGTTGCCCTCAGTCCACAGAATAATCAATGTAAATACTGTACTTCACTCTGTATACGTATGATGTATTCATTTTTTTTCGGAAACTATTATAGAAACTACAATTCGAACATAGAAATCGTTCACGGCAAGCTCAAACCAACACCGAGAACAGCTCGAGCGGCATTATTACCTGATACGCAACACCTCCTCGCCCTTTCCGGCAGCTTCTGGCGGAAGAAACCGCGGAGCTTGTCGAGGCGAGCCTGGCGGTAATGAGGGCTAATCTCGCCGAAAGTCCGGCGTGGAACGGAGCCCCCAGTCCTACCGACGAATTTCTGCTCATGTTCCTGCGGGCCGAGGTTTTCAACCCAAAGTTGGCTGCGGTTCGGTACCGAAAATTTTGGCAGGTATGGATGGGTCGTGAAAAATGAAATTGTGCCGACCCTTGACATCCATCCATCCATCGCCGTGGCGCGGAGATAAAAAGGAGTTCCTAGTCGACATGGCCTGCTTTTTCTTCCTGTTCGAACTGGTGATCATTCGGGGGTTGACATGCCCTGCTTTGTTTTTTGTTGTGTTTGAACGGCGCCAACCGCTGCTTGGAAGCGGTGGAAACATCGAGGTTTTCGTGCAACAGCAATTCTTAACCCCTTCAGAACCGGTCCCCGATTTTTGGGGACAAACTACTTGGAATTAGTGTGGGACATTTGTTTTTCAGTTCTGTATGGGTTAAGGCGTTATTAGTCCGTCGGGCCACTGGTGAAAGATTAACCGATCGCCTACGCACACTAAGCCTTGTGCGAAGCACCGCACTTAAGACTACTTCATTGCCTCAACAACCAGCGTGAGAGAACTAATGTAGGTGCAATGCCTCAACAACCAGCGTAAGAGAGCTACTCTAGGTATGACCTGACGTCCGTAGACTCGTGCCACGATAGAGGTAGCACTTTTTGCTGAATCGCTTTCTGAATGATCGGGCTCCTTAATCCAAAATTGTGGTACTCTCATTCTTGTTATTGTAATAATTTTCATAATTCGCTTAGGTCATAGGATAGTTCATCGGGTAGCACTTTTGTTTTCCTCCAAAATCATTTTTTTGGATGGGGTATGGAGCTCCTCAATTGAAGAGCTCAGAAAAATCATGGTGCACCTTTATCGTAGCATGCGTCCGTACGCAATACAGTACCAATCGCTTATAGTTCAGACGAAAGCTTACATAGCTCATGTTTTTCCAAGTGCTCTCACCGCTGTGCATTCGCGGCGTGGCGTGTCGCGGCGTGGTTTTTCCACAAGTCGGGCATATGCACCTCAGGACTGCACGCCAGCTTGGGAGACTGTGGCTGCCACAGGGTTACCGCGCGCTAGTCAACTACCCCCTTTGGGCTTTGAGAGAGAAAAAATGACGACAACAAAATGACGATTGCACCATCAGCCACTGCTTGGTTGGTTGACGATGATGTTTGTAACCAGACTATAGCAATGCAAGGGGCTCTACGACGCGGGCTCAGCGGGCGCAGCATGCTACGAGCCTCTACCGTAGCATGCCTCTACTCCGTTCTACGCGTACCAGTACATTGTTTCTCGTACGTCGATCGCCTTGATCGTTCTCGTGCAGCACCTTGATCGTAGCATCCCTTGTACATATTGCTGCGGCACGTCCCCCCCCCCGTACAGCGTTTATAAACGAACATACTTCTCCCCGTGCACCGTACCCCCCTTCCGCTACCACAACCACCTACCGCCGCCGGGGCCATGATCAGGTAAAGGTTGGACTCTGCGGGGAAGACAGGGCGGCTCTGCCCATCAAGGCCGAAGACGCCTGCGTGGGTCTCCAACTGGACTTCATCCAGATTGTCACCGGAAGCAAGGACGTCGAGGGCCGTCAGGTTTGTCGCGACCACGATGCGATAGCCGCGGCAAGGGGGGGACAAGTCTCATTCTCCTCGTTCCCACCGCTATCTCAGATTGAATTTGCTAGGGCTGGGCACTGGCTGACTCAGCCAGTAGCGATATATATGTATATACTGTCGTCAGAATTAATCAGTATACTGGACCGCAGCAGTATACTTTCTCTCTTTCGCCTCTTTTTCTCTCCTCCCGAAACGCATGTGGTGGGTTTACGTACTGTATTATGGCGTGTTTCTTGGACGTACGTGACATAAAACCTACTGGCGAATATACTGGCCGGTTCAATCAGTAGATTATTACTGCCAGTACATACTGCACCAGTGCCCATCCCTAGAATGTACCCTTTTGGAGATGACCTCACGTTTTGGGAACAAAATACTTGGAATTTGAGTGGGCTCGTTTTTGTAAAAAGGTTAAAAGAATGGAATTGGGTATTCTTGTATTTTTGGCCAATATGAAAGACATTGCGAATACATCGGCAAACACTACCAGCTCGATCTTCCTTTTCCGATTTCGATTGCATCGCGTCCCATTTGATCGAATCGGCTCCGATTTACAGCCCTAGTAAAGACGGGGAACATTTCACAAATTGGACAGATAGATCACGATCTGGATCATCTAGATCCTGTAATTGCCGTTATGAGGTGTTGTGCAAGATCCATATTATATAGATTCCACCCGGCAAACACGGGCGCAAGCACTGTGACATGCAGATTTCACCCGGAAAATGTTATCCAGATCATGCAGATCACATCAACCAGGGAGATATCTGCCGCGAAAGAACTAGATCATAAAAATGGGGATCTGAATATAAAGTGGAGATCTGGTCTATCCGGTGTGTTGCACGTTTTTTTTTGTGGTTCGCAGGTGATTTTGGTGAACCCCGGAAGCGCCAACAGGAGCTTGGATGATAAGCTCAGGGTCCTTGCGGTATGGTACGTGCTGCTGGCCGCGCTGGAAGACGTGGAAACCCAAAGGAGGGGGGTGTGCTTCTTGACAAGCCTCAAGACGATCAAGTTTTCACAGGTACCTCCACGAAGCAACACACACAGTGTTTTTTTTTTTGTTTTGTTGTAGCTAGGCGCTGGTTTTTGCTGGCACGCCGAGACGGGGGGTGTAATTCTTGACAAGCCTCAAGGCGGTCAAGGTTTTCGCACTTCGAACAGATCGAGGCGCCTTCACCGATCTTTTATAACCCACAAATCGTACCAGATAAAGTACCAAAATGTAGTATGATTTCTTGCTGGTTTTATGTGCGTTTGGGAGTTTTTTTTCAAATCAAATTTCGAGAAGGCGTCGACCCAACCCTAACCCTAACCCTAACCCCAACCCTAGTCCAGGCTTAAGGCTCGACCCGTGCGCGGCTCCGCCGCGAGTTTTGGACAATCTGAAAAAAAAATGTGCGGACCACCACAAAAACCGTACTATATTTGGTACTGTATCTGGCACGATTTGTGGGTCAAGAGACGCGGGAAAGGCTACTGAATAGATCAGATATCCATTGCACAACCTAGATATTTCGGGGCAGGTAAATTCCTGGATTTTTATATATACTTCGAAGGTATGCTCTGTACGACTGAATATGAAAACCGAGAACGTGAACCGGTTGTTTTTTTTTTCGGTCGGCATTTACGTCCCCTATCCCCTCCCCGGCAGCAAATACAGTAGTATCGGCCCTCTCGTGAGAAAATACTTCGTAGACTTTTGAAGACATCTTGCCTAGAAAAATGACAAAATAATGAAAGTTAGGTAAGCCTGGAATATTGCCTAGAAATGTAATGCCTAGAAAAATTACAAAACAATGAAAGTAAGGTAAGCCTGGAATATTGCCCAGAAATTTTAACAAAATGATGAAAGTAATGTAAGCCTAGGCGCTCGCCTTGTGCAGGAAATTGTGAGCCTCCGCAAAAGGGCAACCGTTAGGCTCTTTGGTTTCGCATAGGGGAGGGGTGATTTTTGGGGAGCTCGATTCGTCCGCAACGAGGAAGGCTTTGTTTCAATATACCAGTCCGATCGCGATTATAAGCTCGATCGAGATATAGCACTTTATGTGGCGATGGCCACCGGTTTCCGCGAGAGAGAGCTACTCTGTCAATAGTGTCTGACGTGCTGTCGTCCATATTGGTCACGGTTATTGGCTGAAATTATTTCTGAATGATCGAGCTCCTTCTCCCAAGATCGGCGGACTGCTGTCATTATTTTTTGTTGCAATCTTGTTCCTTGTTTGCTTCGATCATGGGGTTTTCAATCGGATAGCACTTTTGCTTTTCTCCAAAATCAGTTTGGGGTGCGGTGTAGAGCTCTTCAAGTGACCACCCTTCGAAGGCAAAAACATGGTGCACCTCTATCGTAGCATGCATCATCTGTAAGATCGCAAACATAAGCTCGATCCAAGTACAGTCGAAATGAGGCGATACAGCAGCATCGCAAGCATGGGAAAGTATTCAGTATGCATTCGGGAGGAGGGGATGTTTGAACGAATCCCCGGGGTGGTCAGGGGATGCCTGGGTACCATCCCCGATTTTTTCAAGTTCCCCGTAATGCTTGCCATGAGGACATTTTTTGTTTTCCTTAAAATTAGCGCGATACCGGCGACACGCGCCACCACATTCCCCGTTAACATTACGAGTACTGGTATGCAGTGAAGACATCATAGTAATCAGATCAGAACCAAATATGGTGTCCAAACGTAGGGAGATACCCGTTTTTTGGGTCCGTCACGGGTTCTGATTACTATGGCCCCCTGCACATATGCTATTATTTCGAGAGGGCCATAGTAATCAGAACCAGATATAGTGTGTAAACATAGGGGGGTACATGGTTTTTGGGTCCATTGTGGGTTCTAATTACTATGGTCCACCGTGATGGGTCGTGTTCCAAAAATGTGTTGTTCAATTTCGGCAACCCTCCTTTGTTGTGGAGAAAACGAGCACCGAGACACCGATCGCACGCGTTCTCGTGCGAAACCAAAGCGCTTTGCGGTGGTGGTGGTGGTGATGGTGGTGGTGGCTGGGGCTGAGCCCGTCCGATGTCGCTTGCCTCGTCCTGAATGAAGCAGATCGATCCTAAGTGCAACAAGGCGATGATGGAAACCATCCAGGGAGCTCTCCCCGTTCGGATCGGTTCGATAAACTACTGCTACCCGCCATCTTTCTTTCGCATGGCGTGGACGATCCTCAGCCCGTTCCTGCACAAGTGAGCTACGAGTAGCCAAGCTTCTTATTTTGGGGGGGAAACTGTTCGTGTTTCGTAGCATGTGACCAGAGAGCGATACTTGGTGTACCTCTAGGGCGAAGAATGGGTACGGACACTCGGTGTACTGGATGTCGATAGGTGGAAAGAAC
This sequence comes from Saccharina japonica, assembly GCA_008828725.1. Lineage (NCBI taxonomy): Eukaryota > Phaeophyceae > Laminariales > Laminariaceae > Saccharina > Saccharina japonica. Next base: position 3,842 of record MEHQ01002825.1, on the reverse strand, counting down.
GGGGTGTTTTACTGCGAAAAAATATGCCACATTAGTTCCAAGTATTTTTTTCGCCCGAAAAAAACGCGGGGTGAATTTGTAAAGGGGGATTATTATGGGCCTTCTGAGAGGGAAAATGTGATGACCAAAAACGACGATTTCGGCATCGGCAACTGCTTGGTTTGGGGGGTGACAATTTTGTAGGCCTGTGATATCGGCACAATTTAAGTCACCAACTAGTATATCAGTGGGACTACTAGTTGTTAATAGTCGTTTACCAGAGGTGCCGACTATCCAACTTATTGGGTTTCCATACTTATAGGAGGGATTGTTGAATGCGGGATACATATATATATCTGTAGGGAGGATTATTGAATACGGGATACAGTATGATTTCGTATTTTTTGGGCGCCCCCCCGCTCGCAGAGGGGAGCTTTGGCCCGCTTACGTAGCTCGCCTGACTTAAGTAGGCAAGTAGACTGGCCATCAGCTGGCTTCGCCAGCCGGCTTGTCGATGAAAGTCAGTTAATTGGCTGACGGCTCCTACCGATTAGGTAGCAGTCATGAAATCCTGGCGACTCACAGCTCTAGAAAATTGGCGCCCTCACGAAAATGCAAGGGGTCTTACGATACGGGCGGAGAGTGATGCCGCTCCTATGTACTGCTGCGCTCTAACTTTTCTCGTAGACGATTGGCGACCCTTTTATTATGTGTTTGGTAGCTCTCCCTGTTGAGACCCGACCCGATCTGACCCGACCCGACCCGATCCGATCCGATCCGACCCGACCCGACCCGACCCGACCCGACCCGATCCGGCCCGACCCCGACGCGGGTTCGATCCGCGGATCCGGCCCACGGGCCGACACTTTAAAATCAATCTACAGTCTTTATTTTTGTACCCCCCCAGCGATAATATATGTTGCCTTGATGTGTGTGTTGTCTTCACATTAAACCCGTTATTTCTACCCAACCACATCAGTGCACCCACTGCCTGTCCTGGTTCCTAATCCTAGAGAGATACAAATTATGTGGTCACAGGCTGTGAAACAGAGAAAAACCAAAACAAAATAAATGCAAATGAATGGGTAAAGCAAGTGAGATGCTAACGTACCGGGTACGAGAACACAACGACACGAGCCGAACCGAAAAATAAGAACAAAAAGACAATAAATGTAGTAGGTATACTTCGTATATATTTTTACACCGGTGCTGAAGGAAACACTACGAAATACTAAGGGTCGTTCTTATCGAGCAACTTTTTTCCAAAATTTCCGAATAAAAGTTTCGCCCAATTGTTAGGACTTCCAAATTTTCCAAAAATATTTTCCAAATATTGGAATGCGAAGCCTTCCAAATATTTTGCCCTCTGTTAAAGTTCCAAATTTCCAAATAAATCCTGTTCTTTCTTGCTTTTCCTGTTTTTTTTGGAAAAAGAAAATGGAATTTTTGGAAAAAAGTTGCTCGATAAGAACGACCCTAAGTCGGATAGGGTTTATGTGAAGAACACACATACTTCTCTCCCGTCCCCCCTATTCTACCCCACTCCATTGCCGTCCCCACCCCCCCCTCCCTCCGCCCCCAAATTAATTCATTCGACGCTGTCATCCATATGCAAGGATATCCGCCTCACAAGCGGTTCTTAGTAGGATGCAGCTCACCCTTCGTGCGACTCGCCCAACACCTCACGGCGCTCCGCGCTTGGTGCACAACAACGTCTGTCTGGTCGGTGAAAATCCGACATGCTCCGTCCCGGCATTGTAGGGATGCGAGGGTCTATGGTCATACCACTACGGCCATGCATGACAATGAGTACCCCCCCGCCCCCGGAGATAGATGGTGGCCAAAGGAGGCGAAGCAGGAAGGGGGGAGGATTAGCCAAACGTTTCTTTGTAATATATGGAAACTCCTCCCCCCCCTTGGCCTGCCCCGATCTCGGGGTGGGCCGGGGTCCGTCTGGACCTACGACGGTCCACGGGTGGCCACACGAGCCCGAGCCACGGTAGAGAGGAACCCCTTGCGGTGCGGTCTGGTAGGTGAACTACTGACTGCGCGGGGTGGTGGCGATGATTTTTATTTTCAACCCCGATGCCGAGGAGTTCATTCCAAAAGCAGAGGGGGAACATCGCCACAGCGGAGAGCGCAATGCGTGCAGCTTGGGGAGAGGAGAGGCTGGGCGTCGCGTGGGTAAGCAAACACCCCGACAGCGAGGACGCGAGTGTCGGGGTTGGGATGGGCTGGGACGGCTGAACCCAGCCATTGGAAACGAAGGCATGCACCGGGCTAGAAAACAGAGAGCCTACATCATGATAAAAGGAAAAATACAGAGAAAAAGACAAAAAAGACGGAGGGGTCCGACCGCGCGCCGGCTAGCAAAGTTTGCAGCACGCTTGGCCCGAGCGAGACAGAAGGCGGCACGTGTGGTGGTAGCGACCTACAATGTGCGGACCCTGGCTGTAAAAGGGAGAAATGGGTATGGGTGTGCTGAGTGCGTGCTGGCGAAGGCCCGACAACTTGGATGTGACTTCGTCGGTCTGCAGGAAACAAGGAGACCTGGGAAAACTGATTTCCCTGCAGCAGGGTACCGGGTCTTCTGCTCGGGGCAAGAAGACACGGAAGGCAGGCAAGGACTATATGGGGTTGTGGCAGTGAAGGAAACCACATGCCGTACGTGTGTTTATACCCACCAGTTGATTGACGAACGCCTCATGTCTATGCGCTTCGAATTGACTGGTGAAAGCGTTGCCGTTAACCTAGTCGTTGCCTATGCCCCAACGGAAGCCAGCCTTAACACACAGCTGAAAGAGGAATTCTGGAAGAAGTTGGGATACATGGTCGAACAGATTCCAACGAAATAATGTTTGTTCGTACTGGTAGATGCAAACGCGCGGACTGGAAAGAGAATGGAAGGGTGTGGTGACGGTAGGGTGCTTGGAGCATACGGGCGTGATGAGCTCAACAGTAACGGCAAACGCCTGCTGGCATTCGCTTCAGACAACAAGCTCGCTCTCACGAACACGTTTTTTAGCTCGCCTAAGGGTGGAATATCTCATACGTTCAACGGCATCAGCAGCCGCAATGACCAAAAACGGATTGACTACATTCTAACTCGCCAAGCACACCGATCTCGCGTGTGTGATGTGAAGGTCCACCCCTCCACCCCCAGCCAGGGCGGATTCAGACCATAATATCGTATTCGCGATGGTCCGCCTCAGCGGTCGTTTTTCACCCAACCGACACGTGCGAACGAAAAATGAAATCCGGCCTTTCGATCGGCAGAAGTTTAGATCTGACGGAGATTGCAGGCGGCGAGTAATGACGCGGATCCTCTCCAAGCTTCCTTTCCTACCCCCGCAACCGAACAGTATCTCTGAAATGGCCGAATCCTTCACCGGCATAATCCTTGATGCAGTAGCGAAAAAGGTACCACCCCCGCCACGTCGCACACACAAACTCGGGTGGTGCGAGAACGCTGAAACCGCAGCTGCCTTCAAAATAGCATGGGATGCGAGGGATGATGTCCGACGATCCATGCGTATTAAGAGGGACAAAACTGCGTGGAAGACGCTGAGGACGGCGTGCGCGAATCTCCGAGGGGTGATTGACGCAGGATTACTTGCCTACTTCGAAGAATATCTTGCTGAAACAGAGAGACTCCTCGCTGCCAACGACCAGCGGGGTTTTTACAAGCACCTGAAGGGCACAACGGGGTTGGACGGTCGAATAGCGAGAAGCGAGCAGTTCATCATGGACGAGGATGGCACGCTCCTAAGGGACAAGGTGCGCATTCTTGAACGGTGGGCGGGGTTTTTCGGCACTCTTTTGACCGCGAAATCGCCTAATCTTGACCCAACCATCAGCGCCCT
>MEHQ01000035.1:0-33682 GCA_008828725.1 Saccharina japonica | reverse complement strand
GGGGGGGGGGGTGATGGGAAGATGAACGTGCGGAGGGTGCGTGAGCAGGGGAAACGGGGGGGGTGTACTCATTAGTCGCATGTCATGCATAGCCTTAGTCGTATGACCATCCCCCGAAAAAAAAACGCCATGTTAACCTAAATGAACAAAACAAACGTACCGCCGGGTCCATGACGAACACTTCCTTCCGCGCCGGCCTGAGCAGCGGCATCCCCTGGGCCGAGGCGGACATCCAGGCAGACGCCTCGTTCCCCATCAGAAAAACCCTCACCAAGTCCCCGGATTGCTCGGCCACCTCGAATATCGTGCCCGGCGCGGCGGAAACTTGTTTCACCTGTCCCGACATTAATTAGTGTTGGGGGGAATTTCGAATGATAATTGAGCCTTCGATAACGATATGTATACACCGATTAACAGAAAAAAAAACTATTACGTACGTAATACTCGATAAAATCTCGATTTTTTAATATGATGAATGGAGTTTACTGGTTGATTGTATATACAGGGCGAAACACGGGGGATGCAGGGCAAAACGCGTTCGATATATACGATATATCGAAATTTCAATACGATACGATATATCGAAAGTTCGATACGATACGATATATCGAAAGTTCGATAATATACGATATGTCGAAAGCTCGATAATATACGATATATCGAAATTTCAATGCGATACGATATATCGAAAGTTCGATGCGATACAATATATCGAAAGTTCGATAAGATACGATACGTCGAAAGTTCGATACGATATAAACCGATAACGAGGACAAACAAATCGATACCATTTCGATATTTTTCATGACATAAAAACACATAGGGATGCCAGGGGAAGGACATGGAATGCCGACGCTGACGCATGCTACGGTAGAGAGGTGTACCGTGTTTTTTTCTGCCTTCTGAGGGTGGTGGCTTGAGGAGCTCTATCCTAATAGTAAGTAAAAAGCTGATTCTGGAGTGAAATAAAAGTGCTGTATACTCGTATACACCTCATGCACAATTCCATGGTCTAAGAAGTACCATTCTGTACCGAAATATAAGCATTTTTTATACATCAATATTCAATTAAAACGGTGCTTATATTTAGGGACAGAGTGGTGCTTATATGTAAGGGACAGAGTGGTGCTTATATTTAGGGACAGAGTGGTGCTTATATGTAGGGACAGAGTGGTGCTTATACTTAGGGACAGAGTGGTGCTTATACTTAGGGACAGAGTGGTGCTTATACTTAGGGACAGAGTGGTGCTTATATTTAGGGACAGAGTGGTGCTTATATGTAAGGGACAGAGTGGTATATACCGAAAACGTTTGCGTCACGAGAGTGAAATTCTGACGATTTTGGGTTATAAGGAGTAGCCCGATCATTCAGAAAACGTTTCAGCCAAAAAAAGGTATACCTCTATCGTATCATAGCACGCGTCTGCTCTGTTTTTGTCGTTACGAGCACATTGCGCCGCGCGGTTGCAAAGGGGAGTTCGGCGTGACTTTCCGGCGGGTTATAGCAGTAGGCTCCACTACAGCACGAGCGGTGGCAGTAGACTCTCCGGCAGCAGGAGCGGTGGCAGTAGACTCTACGGCAGCAGGAGCGGTGGCAGTAGACTCTACGGCAGCAGGAGCGGTGGCAGTAGACTCTACGGCAGCAGGAGCGGTGGCAGTAGGCGTTGCCGCAGCTGGGGAAGCATCAGAAAAGGCAGAGGGATCAGCAGCTCTACCACCACCACCACCAGCAACAGCAGGGAAAAAAAACAGCGACAGCAGTAGCACCACCAGCACCAGAAGAAAAACAAGCAGGAGCAGACACCGCACCAGCGTTAATAGCATCCGCACAATGACAGTTGCAGCAGCATCCAAAACAGCCGCAATATCCTCGAACACGCCACAGCACAAAACCCACCCCATCAGCGCCGCCAACAGACCTCGCAAGCATGGCAGCACCAACACCAGCAGGCACGGCACTCTTACAACCACTAGCAGACGCAGCAGCAAAAACAGCCGCAACATCATCGAAAACACATCAGCAGAAACCCCACCCCACCACTACCGCCAACAGCATCCGCAGCATAGCATCACCCCCACCAGCAGTAGCAGACGCAAAAGCAGCAGCAGCAAAAACAGCCGCAACATCTCTAGAAAACCCACCTCTGCGGCGGTGGCCTCGGGAGCCGCCCGCACTCTCAGCTGCACCCCGTCCGGCAGGCCCGGCGCCGGAGCAACCAAAAACACCGGCTTCAACGACAGCAAGACGCGGTCATCCGTCGCCATCAGCATCCATCCTCGGAGCACCGGGGACGTGGGGTTTTCCAAGTCTTGGTAGGCCACGCTGATATATGGTTGTTGCGGGCAGCGTCGTCGTGAAAAAAGAGGCGTTTTTACCAAGGGGGTGAGAGTGTTGTGTGTGTGAAGCAGCGAGAGGGCGAGGAAAAGAGGGCGGGACAGCAGGCAAGCAGGCAAGCAGGCAAGCAGGCAAGCAGGCAAGCAGGCAAGCAGGCAAGCAGGCAAGCAGGCAAGCAGGCAAGCAAGCAAGCAAGCAAGCAAGCAAGCAGGCAAGCAGGCAAGCAGGCAAGCAAGCAAGCAAGCAAGCACGCAGGCAGGCAGGCAGGCAGGCAGGCAGGCAATGAACGTGGGAATTATTGTTCTCCCGTTGCTGCAGGAGAGATCTACAGGGTTTTGGAAGACAAGACATGGAAGCGTAGGCCGCTAGAGGCCTTCAATTCGGAGGGGGGAAAGTGTGCCGCAGCGAGAGGGCAAGAAAAAAGGGGACGAAGCACCGGGCAGGCTGGCGGTGAACATGAAACTATAGTGTTATACAGGTGCTGAAGGATGGGCCTACGTGCAGCATTTTGGGAGACAAGACATGGGGGTGTAGGCCGGTAGACCGGTAGGGAAACAAAAAAGAAGCGGAATAAACGTAATTGTTTACCAGGCTTGGGGCAGCAAGGCGGCGTGTGCCGAGTTGCATCAACGTGTCGCATATATAGCGTCATCAATGCAAAGCGCAAAGCGGACCACGTGAAAAACACACACACACAAACACACACACAAGAGAAGCTACCCACCTCACTAGGTACGGGCACCTGTATTGTGCGTGTTCTAACCATCCAGGAAAAAAAAAAAAAAGAGACGGTAGGAAGAGCAACGACACTTTCCAGCACTGCTGTACTGAATAACAAGTAGCCCACCGCCCTTCAACATTCACGTTGCTGGCTACTACTACTACTAATAGCCGTTGGCTGCGTTACGACAAAACACGAAACAAAAACGGGCGGTCTGAGTCAGCTGACAAGTAGAAGGAGATACGGCACGGTAAGGTGTAAACCTCGGCCGATTACCGAAAACCTCACCTTACGTAGTCGCCCGCCAGCCCCGTGGCCATGACCAGGGACCCCTTTCCAACCACCTTCCCCACCTCTGCCGCGCTGGGCTCGGGTTTGGCTCGCACAACGAGGCTGACCTACTCGCACCCGGCACGTCCCAACACGCATGATAGCAGAGAAGGGCCGGGAAGAAGAGAGCAAGGCAGATACGAGCACGGCAGAGCAATGCGGGGCAGAAAGGCATAGCAGAGCAGGACAGCGAGGAGCAGAGCACAGCAGTGCGAGTCGATGAGTGAGGCAGAGCGGATCAGAGTAGACCAGAGCGGGTCAGAGCAAAGCGGAGCACAGGACAACCCAGAGCAGAGCAAAAAGCAGAGCAGTTGCGGACCACATGATAGCACAGCAGGAGAGCCGATCAGATCACACCAACGCATCGTAGCTCATATCAGAGCTGAGCACCAGGGAGAAAAACAGAGATAGCGATGGTTACTGCTAAACAGCTCTTATCGAGGGGAGACCGGCACATACCACCTGATAAAAAAACACCAAACAATGCATATAAAAATTATACGAGCGGGAAAAACAAGGGGCGCGATCGACGCCAACCACAACTATCCAACTAGTACACTACTGACTATTACGAGTGGACGCTACTGTAACTAGGCGATTGAACAAAAATATACGGGGCGGTGTGCTGAAAATAAGAACGCGGATAACAAAAACGTGAACAAGAACAAGAAAAACAAGAAAACGAATAAGAACAAGAAAATAACAAGAAACGAAGAAGAACACGAAAAAAAAGGAACGCGAATAGGAACAAGAAAATACCAAGAGACGAATAAGAACAAGAAAAGACAAGAAAGGAATAAGAACGAGAATACGAACGAGAATAAGAACACGAACAAGAACACGAACGAAGAAAGAAAAACACCACTATCAACACCAAACACAAGAGCAAGAACACCCGAACAAACAACAACAGGAGCCAAACACCTGAACAACGACAACACCAAAACACAAGAGCAAAGGAAAACACCAAAACACAAGAGCAAAGGAACACAAAACAAAAAAAACAGCGACAAAACACCCGAGGAAAAAAAAAAGAAGGGAAAAAAACGAGCAAACACACAAAAAAAACTCTCTCACCGCATCAGGGAGGTCCGAGGCGAACTCGTAAATGGCGGGAAACGCCTGCGGCACGACGCAAGACGCATCCACCCACCCCAGCCTCCCTTCCCCGCCCCCCTCCTCATCCGTCTCCAGCAGAAGAAAGTCGCTTGCCTTCTCCACCGCCCTCACCGACACGCCTTTCGCGAGAGACCCGGTTTTCTGTTGTCGTTTTTTTTTTCAAAAAAACAACATGTTATTATTACGGGAGACCATAGTAAGGGCCTGTTCTTATCAAGCATTTCCCCCCCGAAATTTTCCAATTAATTTTTTCGCGCAATTTTCAGGATTTTCATATTTTCCAAAAAATAATTTCCGAATATTGTGCACAACCTCGCACGAATACGAAAAGTTATGACAAATATTCGCGAAAACTATCCGTCGAATAGGTAGCATTCGTCCACGGACGAATATTCGCCCCACGTTTTGGAGCAATCCCTTGTAAGGGCGGCTTAGACTGGCAATTTTGCCCGTGCCGTTATTTTAGGACGAGCTATGCCTCATAAGGGTGGCGGCTAGTTCTTACAAAAGTTGGGGGGCCGGGTCGCGCGAAGAACCTTCTCCGAGGTCATGCTTCGGGCGCCTTATTATCAATAATAGCATCGAGCTCCCTCAATGTGAGAAGAGCTCAGAAAAAAAGCCGCCGCCCCTATAAGGCATTGCTCACAGAATTGTAGGGATGCGAGGGTCCATACAGGCATACGACGACTACGTACGTACGGCCATGCATAACGTGGGCTGAACAATAGGGACGAGAGGGTCTATGGGCATACGACCTACGGCCATGCATGTCATGAGTACCCCCCCCCCCCTCCCACCCCCCCCCGCGCGCGAGCCGTCGGCCAGACCACTTCCCTCCCCTTAGGGTAGGGCATGGAATATGGAAACATTCAATTCTACAACGATTCTCCAGCAGGAAAAAAAGAAAGCGCCAGAGGGCCGACAGGATTGCAAGGCAGGTACAAAGTTTTATCTATTTGTAAATACTGCTGCTGTAACTACTCAACTCGTATATACAATGACTACAAACAAACAAACAACGCCTCATCCTCAACAACACCACCATCAACCACCAACCACCGCCGCAGCAGCAGCCCCCCACCCCCACCAGGAACAGCGACAACAAGACCTTCACAGCGGCCTCCCTCTTGCCTACAAACCCGACCACACACCCGCACCTGTGTGGGCCCGTTAATTGGTGGCGCAGCGAATAGCGGGAGCGCGTCGAAGTCATCCGCCAGCCGCACCCCCACCGAGGACACCGCCATGCCGCCTTCCCCTCACGTCCAACTCCCGTCCAACTCCCGTTCAGTTCCCGTCCAGTCTGAATCAGTCCCACCGCCGTGCCCGGCCTCTCCTCTCTTGTCGAGACCGGGAAGCGCCGCCTGTTCCCGCGCGGCCTTGTAAAAGCGGCAGGGCTACCAACCAGCAAAGCAGTTTCCGAGAAAATTCTGTGCCGTCCGCAGAAAAAGCAGAGGCGTTATTATTTGTTTTGTGCTTGTCCAAACCTGAACAGAGCCGATAGAAAACGTGTGCGGTAGATGTATAGGCTGGTTTAGTTGTACGGATATCATAGCGAACGGTCATCTAGTTGGTTTCGATAACCATCAACAAGAAAAAGCGCATCGATATCATTTTCAATAGGCGATGCTGTGTAACCCTAAGCTTTTTCTCAAGTCGAACAGATAACCTACAGATCAGATAAATCATCTACAGATAGATCATCTACAGATAAATCATCTAAATATACATCATCCACAGATATACAATCTACAGATAGTTCATCTCCATCACCTAGATCCTAACGTGCCGTTCTGAGGTGCTGTGCAGGATCTGTGTAAAGTACAGATCCAACCCAGTTAAAGTTGCTTTCGTTTTTTCATTGCTTTCGTTTTTTGGTGCCGCGTACTGCTGTAGCACTGCTGCAACAATTCGTCTCGGAAGAGTTCGATATTTTGACAATACCTGGCGCCGCGTGCTACGATAGAGGCACCTGGTAGCACTTTTTGGCTAATTTTGTTTCTGACAGATCGGGCTCCTCCTTAACCCAGATTCGCCGGTCTCCCATTCTTGGGGTTGCAATATTTGTTCATGGCCATGGTCGGGTAGTATTTTCTCCCCTCCCAAAATCAGTTTTTGAGTGAGGTGCAGACCTCCTCAAGTGACCACCCTTATAAGGCAGAAATGGTGCACCTCTACCGTAAATAGTAATAGCATGCTGCTACGATAGAGGTAGCATTTTTTGGCTAATTTCGTTTCGGACAGATCGGGCTCCTTCTTAGGGCCCACCTTAACGAGTACAAAATAAATTCAATTTGGAAAAAAATAAAATTCAAATACGCTTTTCATTGGTCAGCACACGCACCAGCACCAAAGATTAGGATCTTGGGGTATAATCTTGGGTGGTGGTGCGGGTTCTGACTAGAGGTGGGCACCTAGAGGGAAAATTAAAAAACCGAAAACCGGCCAAGGAGGCGTTATTCTCGAATCCAAAAACCGGTTTAAACCGGTTTTTTTCAGCCGGTTTAAACCGGTTAACCGAAAACCGGTTTAAACCGGATGACAACATGAAACGCCTCCAAACCCGCACACAAAGAGCAAGTGAACTTCGATCCCCCAAAACAGTCAATTTCCATCCAGACACTAAAACCAAGTCATTTTCAGCCCTGACACTAAAAACCAAACAAATTTCGAGCCCTCGCACAAAAATCAAGTTAATTACTATCCTCACACAAAATAATTTATACTTCAATCCCCCACACAAAAAACAAGTTGAAAATTCAGCCCTAACACTAAAATCAAGTCAATTTCGATCTCTATTCTAAAACTAAGACAATTTAGATGCCCCCACACTAAAACCAAGTCAGTTTCAACCACCCACACTAAAACGAAGTATTTTCGACTCGCACACAAAACCCAAGTCAAATAGGATACCTACACTGAAATCAAGTATATTTATATCTCCCGCACTAAAACAAAACCGTTCTCGGCCCACACGCAATTACCAAGTCACCCAGACACTAGAACCAAGTCATCTTCGACCCGTACTATATTACTACTGCTGTACGTAGCAGTGTAATCAGCCAAGAGTCGGTACGATTCTGCCGGTTGAAACCGGTTAACCGGTTAACCGCGGTTTTTTCCGGTTTAAACCGGTTTTCGGTTAACCGGTTTAAACCGGCCCAAAAAACCGCGGTTTATTTTGCCAAAAACCGTCTACTCGGGCACGCCTGCTGGGTTTCCAATAACCGGTTTAAACCGGTTTTTTTCTTAAAGGTGCCCACCTCTAGTCGTAACTCAGATCCGGGGTCACTAAGTAAGCTCCTCTCCCTCCTCCCCCACTACGGTTCGTGCCTTGCATTTTCATCGCGAGAAAACTTCAACCCTTTCTTCCCTCGTCGACTCTCATCGAATTGCATGGGCTACTATAATACTATACGACTGTATGTGTTAATACTGCTATACCTGTAGGACTACCTTTTATAACAGAGTCGAGCAGTGGACAAACCAAGAGCCAAAATACAACGACTTTTGGCCAGACTGGAATTCTCATGTTAAGACTGGGTGTGCTCCCCACTATTTTCAGTACAAAGAGGTCGCATTTCATATTTTTTCACCAAGATCTCTGTTTCAAATTCTTGATGATCAGATTCTTAACATCTGTCGCGTGCTGTAGTCGGTAGCTAATGTTCGTACTAATGTTCGTACACCGCCGGCGCGAAACGTAGCATCTCCAAAACCCAACCCAGCATCACCGGCTTGCTTTTCGCGTGCGGCCGATGCTGAACAGAAGCATGGGCCCGCCTCGAAGAAAACGCCTAATCTGAGCGAGCCTTCGAAGGCTGCTTGCTTATTGTGACACCATCCTTGAACAACCTTGAGCATGGATAGCCTATTATCTACAGTAGGATTTAGTCTAACGCTCGTCGCAGGACGAAATTTCTTAGCCCCTTAAGAACCGGTCCCACGTTTTTGGGGACAAACTACTTGGAATTAGTGTGGTATAAGTTTTTCAGTTCTGAAAGGTCCCTTCTTAACCCTTTCCCACGATTTTGGGGACAAACCACTTGGAATTAGTGTGGGATAAGTTTTGTCAGTCCGGAAAGGCCCCTTCGCGCGAAAAATATCCCGCTCTGACCCAAAATATAAGGATCATTGCAACTGAATGTTAAAGTACACAAGGCCCTTGTATTCCGGGCCAGAGAGAAGTAAAGAGCACTGCAGTCTTTAAAAAAACAAATCAATTTTCTTTTTCAGTTGCAATACGTACTTATTTCTGGTATGATTTCGACCTTTCATGACTCCCTACAGAAAACGATATTTGTCCAGTTCTAATCGGCCGCCCCGGTAGACTAGTGGCCAGCTTTCAAAGGCGATTAGCATTGGTACCCAAGTTCGAATCCCACCGTGGTGAGATTTTCACTTTATTTGAAAACATAAAAAGGAACCAATTGCTGAGAGCGCCTTCGTGGCGTGGGTAGGCGGAATCCGACGCAAGTCGACGAGTAATTGTGGTCCCTCTATAGTGCCGGTTGAGTATTCGGCTGCCTGCTTATACGAGTACGTAGCGCCGGTAAAATCGTTTGGCACAGATGGCATTCACCAGTGTGGTAGTCTGCGGAGTAATTAGTGCCGGTTGCCGCTATAGTGCCGGTATTGTTCCCTGTTGCATACCGGCACTATACAGGGACCGGCACTACTCTGCATTCCGGCCTTTCAGACACAGGCACACTAGTACGTAAATGTTTTGTTGTTTTTTGTTTTCCATCCCAATCATTATCTTCGCCCTTCCTTTCTCTCCTTCCTGGTCGTAACTAGAGGTGGGCACCTAGAGGCAAAATAAAAAAACCGAAAACCGGCCAAGGAGGCGTTATTCTCGAATCCAAAAACCGGTTTAAACCGGTTTTTTTCAGCCGGTTTAAACCGGTTAACCGAAAACCGGTTTAAACCGGATGACAACATGAAACGCCTCCTAATCATTGAATGAAACGGTATTTATGCGTCCAGTACATGCTGTGTATGTGAATTCCGAGCCACTGTTAGCGTACCAATAGAACACGAGGTGGTATGGTACAACAACAGCACAGCATACATTTTACGGGGTAACGTGAATTCCAGGTATAACTCATTATAAATACTGACACCGCTGCCACAGGTACTACAACACCGATTGCTGCTGCTCGCAGTGCGATTTTCGTGGGCAGTCGAGACCGCAGCAGATCTACGACCGACAGGGTTAGGCGCTGCATACCACTGGATTAATATATAGCGAAGCGAATTGACGAAAAAAGACTCCTGCCAACAATAAAGCAGCGCGATATCTATGTTAATATTATATATTATATTATAATTATAATTATAATTATAATTATTAATATTATTTCCGGTTTAAACCGGTTTTCGGTTAACCGGTTTAAACCGGCCCAAAAAACCGCGGTTTATTTTGCCAAAAACCGTCTACTCGGGCACGCCTGCTGGGTTTCCAATAACCGGTTTAAACCGGTTTTTTTCTTAAAGGTGCCCACCTCTAGTTCTGACCAATGAAAAGCGGATTTGATTTTTTTTTTTTTCCAACTTGTTTTTTTTTTCTTCGTTAAAACGGGCCCCTTAACCCAAATTCGCCGGTTTCTCATTCTTGGGGTTGCAATATTTGTGCATGGCATAATTAAGGCTATATATGGTATATTATTATTCATGGGTATAATAGCATGTTTTCCCCTCTAAAATCAGTAAATGAGTGAGGTGTAGCTCTCCTCAAATGATCACACCTCAGGAAAAACGTGGTGCACCTCTACCGTCAACAGCAATAGCATGCGCCTGCCAACGGATATTAGGGTCGGGGGGGGGGTGGCTGCCGGCGAAAACGAGCCGAACGTCCAACGGGACCAGCTGGTAAAACACGGTACCTGAGAATTCGATATGTGCATTGCCATTTTTTTTTTTTTTTTTTTTTTGATATTATCAACTATCGGGAACGTTCGTCGTTTACCAGTTGTCGGCATCGCCTATTAATAGTAAACTACTAAGGGAGGGGCTACTATTAATACTGTGCCACTTATTGGGAATCAGGACAGGCACTGGGTGTACTGATGTGGTTGAGTAGAAAGAACGGGTTTAATGTGAAGACAACAACAACAACTTAGTTAGATTTTGATTGAAAGGTACGAGTGCATGTCACATGTCACCCTGTCATATTTGATCGGTGAACACGTCGGTTAGGAGTTAGGAGTCGGTTAACCCCTAAAGAACCGGTCCCACGATTTTGGGGAGAAACTACTTGGAATTAGTGTAGGATAGTTTCTTCGGTTCTGAATGGGTTTAAGTCATTGATAAACGGGGACTGCATCATATGGTACTGGTCAAATTTTGTCAAGTATATATCCAGGTGTGATTGATAGGTGTATGTGAAATGGTATGCTTGAAATAAGAGCTGCACACTAAGAGTATCAGATGGCCAATGGAGTAATAAATGCAGTATATCGTGTAAGACGGTACAGCAGTTCGTTCGTTCGCATAGGGATATCAAGACTACCACATACGACTCGTACACATACTACGAGTACACGAGCGTAGATATGGGCTCTACAGGGATAACCGAATGAAACAGAAAACAAAACAAAAGCGTGGTATAACTTTATATATCTCACTTTAATCCCAAGTAATTTCCCCCCAGAACCGGAGTGCGGTCCCACTTTGAAGGATTAACTCGGGGGTATGTGCCCACCACTCTGTTGTAAATTAACTCCACAATCAGAGAGGAAACTCTATATATATCAACAGTGACGACGGAGACGTCGACCCACGCCGAAGCAGCCTGGGTGTCGCTGGGGCAGGGAATACACCCGTCTTAGGCTGCAATGCAAGGAGACCGTGCGACATGTGCCCAGCATACTGAATACCTACTCGTACAGCAGTAGTGGTCCCTGTATAGTGCCGGCCTCCCGCTATAGTGCCTGTAAACTCGCTTCGCATCGGGGGAAATAACCAGTGTGGCCAGTATGCGGAGTAGTGCCGGTTGCCCGCTATAGTGCCTGTGAAATCGCTTCGCACAGGTGGGATTCACCAATGTGGCCAGTGTGCGGAGTAGTTAATGCCGGTTGGCGCTATATATAGTGCCGGTATTGTTGGCTGGCGCATAGCGGCACTATGTATAGAGGTACCTTTACTGTATGTACCGGTATATATACTGCGGCACGCTCTTCCTGGACGCTTGACACGATCGCACTCGTATTTACTATTCTGGGCGGAAACATAAAAGGACAAAGGACCGTCTAAATATTAACGTGAGCACCAAGCGGCCCTTAAATCTCCGTCCAAGCGTCGATTTTTTTTGGTTCGCTCAGCATGGGTCCCAATTCGGTTATAACTCGGTCCCCACCGTATATACTACTCAACCCCTTAAGAACTGGTCCCACGAATTTGAGGACAACCTACTAAGAATTAGCGTTGGACCTTTTTTCAGTTCTGAATGGGTTAACAGAAACCTAAATATGACTGTAATTTCGGACATTTTGTTCCCACAACGGAACTGCAGTTCGAAACAGCTTAAGGACTGGTGCCTCGTATTCGGGGACAAACTACTTGGAATTAGTGTGGGACCATGTTTTCAGTTCTGCATGGATTACCAGTCCGAAGTGCAATGTGTACTGTAGATATATATATATATATATAATATATAATATATATACGTGCGAAACGCGCGCAAGCATCGTGGTTATTCGACCTGATCCGCGACTCCCTAAGACTCTCGACAAACGCCAGCCATGCTTCCCAAATGTTCAGGGTTGCTATACCTGAGGCCTTCGTGATTAATACTATTGGACATAAAAATACGGTATACCACAAACGAGCGGTCGGTATGATACCAGGTGGGTGCCCGAGGTCGAGCCAAAAAAAGCGCGAGGAGCAAGACAGCGACGGGAGTTGTCGCTTCGATCGGGGGAAGTCAGTAACACACAGGCACAACAGAGAAAACACGAACTTGCAATCTGCAAGCGGTTTTCATATTTTTAGAGGCAACCTGTGTAGGCCGGCTGCAGCTCAGCAGTGGTGCTTTCATTGCCTCTACCTACATCTGGAGCCGGTAGATGCGTTGACCACCGGGGCGGTGGGGAGGGGGGAGGGTGTGTGTGCTCATATAGAGGGCGGGGATGTCAGCCGTCGTGCATGGCCGTAGTCGTATGACCGTAGAGCTTCGCATCCGTGCAATGCCGGGATGGAGCACGTCCGGTTTTCACGGACCAGACAGACACTGCTTGTACCAAGCGCGAAGTGCCGTGAGGTGCTCGGCGAGTCGCATGAAGGGAGAGCTACAGCCTATTACTAATACTACGAGCCGCTTGTGAGGCGGGCTTGGGCACCGCGTGCGTAATTCCTTGCAAATGGAGGACAGCGTCGAATGGACTGGCGGGGAGGGGGGGGGGGGGGGGGGGGGGGGTCGTAAGAGTTCTACAGCTTCTAAAATTACACTATTCATAGCTGGTGGTGGTGGTGTTATCACATGGAATCAATTGCTGCACCCTATACTGTACGTATACATCGTCCGTGGGAATCAGACAAATCAGGCTAGAATAATTATGCAGTCAAACTAATAGCCTGCGCTGCGTTTTAGTCAAGTCTTCTAATTATCGCAAGTCCCTCCTATATATGATAGTTCCTATAATGGTGGGGCGTGCAACGCGCGCCGAACACGAAAATCATACATCAAGACACGACAGGACACATTTTCGATTCGAGGACCTGCCTGATGACGCTTGAAGCTGCTGTGTGTTGTTGTTGCTGTTGAACGCATGCACTTTGAAGAAGAAAGCCGCGGCCCCTTGTGTGCCCTGAGACTGACTTGAAGTCAAGTGCGCTATTGAGAAGAATAGTGCCCAGAGGCACACCGATCGTCGGCGGGTTCATCCGTTCGAAACGTGCGCCAAATATGTACCGCGTCAACACGCCATATTATAAAACACAAAACACAAGTCAGGAAGCAGTGCACGCCAGCCAATAGATACTTCGGAAACAAGGAGCGATAGGCGGTTACAATCTTACAGCAGCAGCAGCAGCAGTAGCAGTGAGTGCTGCAAGACAACAGCAATAGTTACAGCGCTAGAGTACACGTGACGGCTGCCGGCCCGCCGACCGCGGCGGCTGGCCGTCCTGGCTTCGCTGATGCCACTGCTGCTGTCGCCCTCTGCTACTGCTGTGCAGCACGACGCAAATATGTCGGGAGACACGTCAGGGGGGGGGTCGTAAGAGTTCTACAGCTTCTAAAATTACACTATTCATAGCTGCTGGTGGTGGTGTTATCACATGGAATCAATTGCTGCACCCTATACTGTACGTATACATCGTCCGTGGGAATCAGACAAATCCGGCTAGAATAATTATGCAGTCAAACTAATAGCCTGCGCTGCGTTTTAGTCAAGTCTTCTAATTATCGCAAGTCCCTCCTATATATGATAGTTCCTATAATGGTGGGGCGTGCAACGCGCGCCGAACACGAAAATCATACATCAAGACACGACAGGACACATTTTCGATTCGAGGACCTGCCTGATGACGCTTGAAGCTGCTGTGTGTTGTTGTTGCTGTTGAACGCATGCACTTTGAAGAAGAAAGCCGCGGCCCCTTGTGTGCCCTGAGACTGACTTGAAGTCAAGTGCGCTATTGAGAAGAATAGTGCCCAGAGGCACACCGATCGTCGGCGGGTTCATCCGTTCGAAACGTGCGCTAAATATGTACCGCGTCAACACGCCATATTATAAAACACAAAACACAAGTCAGGAAGCAGTGCACGCCAGCCAATAGATACTTCGGAAACAAGGAGCGATAGGCGGTTACAGTCTTACAGCAGCAGCAGCAGCAGTAGCAGTGAGTGCCGCAAGACAACAGCAATAGTTACAGCGCTAGAGTACACGTGACGGCTGCCGGCCCGCCGACCGCGGCGGCTGGCCGTCCTGGCTTCGCTGATGCCACTGCTGCTGTCGCCCTCTGCTACTGCTGTGCAGCACGAAGCAAATATGTCGGGAGACACGTCAAGCAAGGCAAAGCATGCACTGCTGTCAAGGGTGCAGGGCCGAAGTGTTCCACACTAAAATCTAGTAGTTTGGTGTCAGTCACGGCATGCCAATCAAGGCAAAGCTGCTGTCTGTCAAGGGTTGAAAGTCCGGTCTCCCGCCATCTTGGGTACGAAGTGGCACTGCTTTTTATCAAGGCGTAACATATGCCACTATATATGTACGGACGTATATATAATGAGCGGTTGGTCTTCATGTGTATACCCCCAACGGTCCTTATATTTTCGTCCACAGCAGTGATATCATTTGGAATACTACATGTATATACGAGTACGTACTTGAGGTCGAACATATTTGCTGGCAAAAGGGGGTGCGGGGTGGTTTGCGGCGTGTTTACTTGAAGGCACCACAAGGCACCGGACACATGCCAGGCCTTCAATGATGCTGGGCACTTCGAGTAAAGCCTACATAGACTACCCTCGGGTATATGCGTACTATATACTGAAACAAAAGCATAGTCATGCCGGTGCTGGTGCTGCTGTCCGTTTCTTGCTTTCAATTACGCAAGCACAGGCCGTACCGCTGTGCGTATACAACCAACGCTGCCGCCGCATTCGGAGCAGCAGAGCACCACAACACCAGAACAGCACCATCATTATGTACCGCCTGTGAAAACATGGAATTCGGGGCTTTGGACTGCTTGCTCGTTGATTTACGCCTGAGAGACATGGATGGACGGACACAGCTCGGATGCCGTCGAGCTATCCTAAGCTATTTCCGCCGGCTGTTTGGTGGACTTTTTTCACCCCATAGAGAAAGCAGCAGCAGCAGCAGCAGCAGCAGCAGCAGTGGCTATCGGTGAAGTCCACGGCGAAGAGTTTTTCGATTCGCTGACTATTAACAGTATACTCGGTAACAGGCACGAGTAGACGCCTGACGGTGCGAGCAGAGGGTTCCCCGTGGAACTTTAACTTGTCGGTGCGAGTGTTATACAGCGGCGTGAGTTCCTGGTCGCATCTGTTGACCGAACAGGTACAGTATGTACCACAATAATGTATGTATAACATTGGTACAGCAGTTGTACTGCTGCTGCTGTACCTGGTACTACTCCACTGCTCTCGTATGTAGCTCCAATACGAGGTGTGATACTGGTATGCGTGTAAGTGCACAACAACTGCGGTAGGTACCGGCCCCCCGAATGAACAAGAAGCCGGGAAATGCTGCCCCAGGCTACGAGTATCATAGATTTCTGATTTGCTTTGAGAAAGGGTGTGGTGCACACTTTGAAAACTTCATTGCTGTAATCGCTCCTGAAACTTGTGAATAATGAATTCCTCGGGAACTTCATTGTTTCTTGAGGTCCTCTTCCTCTTGAGAGAGAGGGCCGGTACGTTCGTAGCCAAACCTTAACCTTTTATATACGGTACATATTATACGTGCAGCGGTGCCGGGTAAGTATTGCACACCAGAAATCTTGCTGCTGCTGTTGTACAGTACGAGTACCGGTATACAGCAGTGAGTACGAAAGAATGTAGGTAAAACAAATAAAAAATGCCAAAATAAGAACATTAGGCTCACTTCTTGGAGGGCGGTAAGAACATTAGGTTAAGAAATCGTGCCCAGCGACGGAGGCGTGGACACCTGCTGACAGCTGACAGTGAATACTTACGGAGGTGTTGTGCTCGGCGCCTTAAGCTGACCTCCCGACCCGAACCCGAACCCTAACAACCCTAATCCGAACCCTATGCCAGTGATCGGTGCTGGGATGCTGTGCTTGGCAAGACTCTAGAATGATTCGGCCGGCGTGGATGCTGTGCTCGGAAAGACTCTTCTAGGTTGATGCGGACGGCTCGGGATGCTGTCTGTGGCTTGGAAAAACTCTAGGTTGGTTGAGCCGCTTGTATACATACAATGTATGTACCAGGGTACCCCTTCGCAGCCAATCAGAGTGCGCAAATAATTACCTTGGGGAAGATTCACTATCAGGCGATGTCCACTACTGCTGCATCGACGAGCGCGGACACTACATCCTGCATAATAGCCCACCAGGTATCAATAGTATTAAGAGTATTAATAGGCTCAAGGTGAAGGCTGTTCAAGGATGGTATTACAGAGTACAGGACACCTATTAATAATAAGAAGCAGGCTAACAAGAAAGCCAGGCTAATATTTAGAGGAAAATAAGAAATTCGGGAGTCGTTATGTTGAAACTAGTGAATAAAACACTCTCTCTCTCAGATAAGAAATCCAGCCTGGAACAGATTTCCTGGTTCTTATTAGGTGTCCTGGTACTGCTGTATACCAGGTGTCACAAAAGGGTTTGCTCGTAGGGCGTGCTCAGATTGTGACGGGTGCCGGGGGACCATAGTAAATACCTGGTAGGACCTACTCGTGTGGCACACACAAAAACCTATATATTTACATATTTACTTATTTTAACTATTAATACGACCAACATTTAGTCCTATTTACTCCATAGGTCCTCCGTACGTAGTACTCGTACGTACAAGGTGTTTCTTAGTAACGGGTGGCGGGCCCATGCTGCTCTGCACGTAGTCTACGTTGCCCAGCCATCGATGACACCCTTGGGAGGCAGAGGAGCATGGCAGCGAACAGCGAGTGATTGATGCGCAAGAAGCATACCGGTACCGCTGGAAGACATCAACGCCATGTGGAGTTTTATGTTCTGCCCGGCAGATGTTTGCGCCACGCGTCGTTCCTTCCTCAAACAACAAACAACCAAGGCTATGAGGAGCAGAGTGACTCACGGTTTGCTGTACAAGTCGTTACACGAGTACTGCTGTACCGAGTACCGAGGTGTTGCTCGGTTGCTGCCTGCTGTGGTGTGTGTCGTGTTGAGTGCGAGCAGCTCCTTGTATCTCTGCTATACTGTATCCTAGATAATATTTGAAGAGAACCGTCGTACGTAAAAGGCGTCTCGTCTCCCTCTCTAAGAATGGCCTTGTGTGTCAGCTGTCGGGCCTGGTCATGCACTCAAGATAATGGGCGCTCAAGACGAGCGAGTGCGGGGCCAGGAACGGGCTTCGCGGGAGTAATCTGGCAAGGCGAACGCAGCTTGCTCACTGCAGTCACAGCAGCCTCTTGCAACACCAGAGCGATGGTGTCTCGCCGTGTCTACTCATCGGGTGCGAAGAAAATGACGCTCGAATATCAAATCTCAGTGCACGGCGTCCCAACGGCGAGGAACAATATTTCGAGACCAAGCCCTTCTTTGCAGCGCTGGGCAAACAAGCATCGAACGTTAACCCTGCCAGAGTGCAGCGTGCCACATCCAGGACTACTGTTGGTCGCTTTCTTGTCTTACCGGGTGCTACTTTCTCAACAACGAGCGAACTGCTTGTAGACAATGAATGCCCAACGGCCGGAAACAACCAGCGCTCCGGAAACCAGAAAAATACACAAATCGCACGAAATGCAACATCTTCAGAAGGAGACCGAGCCCCTCTCTGCCGTATCGACCGCACTAAAGCGCACCCACAGGGTGTGTCCAATTCAATCCTACCTCGTCTGCGAGAAAGAGTCGCGACGCGAAGCCCCCCGCCTCCTATTGCCGCTCCGCTGCTGCTGTGTCAAAGGGTAACTTTTCAGGTGTTGTCCATCGTTGTTGCTGAAAATAAAACGATCGGGAGGTCGACATTTTGGTCCGGCGTGTTTCACAGGAGTAAATCGAATAAACCTCCCCCCCCTATGTGTGCTTGAGCTCGCTCGCGCACACACAAAATGGATAGCTTTCGAGGCGGAGACCGAGAAGACTGGGACCGGTCAAGGGGCCGAAACCGCCAACATCGCGGTGGAAGAAGAAGAGATCAACGGAGCGATTGGAATGGAGAGAGAAGTTCCTACGATGACCGCCAGGACGACCGCCGCGATATGAGTGCCGGCAGCTCTCCCAGCAGCAGCAACAGGTCGTCCCGGGTGCCGGCCTACGGCAACGCTTACTCGGACAGAGAGACGGTTGCGCCTTCTCGGGAAGATCGTCACGACAGAAGGGACGGCAGAGACAGGGACAGGGGAAGAGAGAGGAGGGGCAAGAGCAGGGACGAGAGAGGAGGACAAAGGTGATGGCATGGCAGCAAGCACGACTGGTCTTCCACCAAAATCCCACTCACGAAGCGGCCCTGGGGACGCAGAAAATGAGAGAGAAAAGAGAGAGGGAGGGGAAGGGGGGGGGACGAGAGAAGACGAGAGAGGGAGAGAGAGAGAGAACTGGATCCTCTTCTTGCAAGGCCTTCTCTTTCTGTGTCCTGTCCCTCTCCCTCTCTCTCTCTCACACGCCCTCTTCCTCTCGTGTGCGCTTCTCAAGATGGAGAGACCGCGAGTTAAAGCTCTTTTGACGTTCCTGCTGCGCGACCCTTTTTGTTTTCTCGATGCGATGGCGGACATACTCGCTGCTCTTGCGCAAAACAAACCTGTATCTCAGATCCGAGGCAATTAGAGGAGGAACAGACATGGGAGGAGGAAGAGGAGGGTGGGACCAGGCGGGACGCCGCAGAGGTGACTCAAGAGATGACACCAGAGGTGAATCGAGAGGTGACTCGAGAGGCAGGACCGCCTTCGGCTCTTCCTCCTGGGAAGGAAACGGTGAGTCGTATAGCATGCATGTCTCTTGTCGTTATGTCGTGATCCATTATGCTTTCGTTTCGTACAGAGTAGATAACACATTCAAAGCAAAGTTTAAAGTTCAGAAGATATTCGAACTGAACGTATGATATGATAGTGTTCGTAGCCGACTGCTGCTGTCTGTCTTCTGCATGTGTGTGCATGCGCGTTGTACGTTACGGGCCTCGTACGAGTAAATCAACAGCAGCAGCTGCAGCCTGCAGTCCAGGGCATCCCGTTTGTGTTTTACTGTAGTTTTTTTATTGACGGACCTTCAATTCAGCAGTCAGTGGACGTCTACACCAAATATGCCAGAGGGGACGGTCAAGCGTCAACCAATCAGGCAGTCTGTCAAGGCCGCTGCCGTTTCCATCCGTCGTCTGGATGGATTGTCCCCTATCCCCGGTAGAAAAATGCCCATATATGGGTGGCAACCCCCATTTACCTACGATTGCCTGTTGCGACTGCCTGTTGTACTGCTTTGCTGTCGAAGACTACTTTTGTTATGGTGATTTGTTGATTGTTTGCCCCGCAAGTGCTCTTTGCTGCGACGCCTCCACGAGCGCTCCTATCTAGAACCCCGCCGTGTAAATAGTAAATATAGGCCTATATTTATTTTGGTCAAGAGCTATATATCGAAGGCATTAAAATCAACTCAATTCGTTGGAGCGCGTGGTATATACTGGTGTCAATCAAAGCCTCCCCAACACGTGGCCGAAACATGCGTCGTATGGAAAGCCCCGGAATCCGTTAGACGCTAAGACAGCAAATCCATATCCACCCAGCAAACCCGGGGATGTAACCCGGATGTCCCCGGACGACCACAGTCGGTTATCAAAAAGGTGTTCCTCTTATGCCGCGTGCTACGATAGAGATGGAACTTTTGGGCCGAAACGCTTTCTGAATGATCGGGCTCCTTCGCCCCCACACTCGTATATATATATATATATATATCTGTAGGTCTTTCGTCCTCGTGTTGCAGTATTTTTCAACTGTATACTTAGGTGCAGCAGCAACAACAGCTAATAGCTGTAGCCCCCACCAAGAATTGCACGTAGATGCGTACGGTCGTCATGGCTCTACCGCCTGTTGTCGTGTTGGATCTTAGAGATACGTTTTGGCCCCCATTTGTCGCTCGCAGCCGCCCTCGAAAGCCCGCCATCGCAGCTTCCTCCATTGCTGGCATACGTTCCCCCGGTCTAGGGGTTGTCTGCAGACAGTAGGTGCTGGCTTGCATCGAGCTTTCCGTGAGTGCACGGCATCATAAAATACTGGTGCGCTGTTGCGTGCGCGGCTGCTGCTGCTGCTGCTTGCTTGCTTGCTGCGTGCTTGCATCAGCGGGAACGTGCGGCGTATGTTTCGAGTTCCATCTAATCAGAGCACAACCTTCCTTGGTTACGATTTTTGTTCGGGTTTCGTCCAATCAGATTAAAACCTGGTTACACAGCAGTACGTACGGTTTTCAGGCCCCGGTATTGCGAAATTGCCTGGTAAAATCAAACCCTGTGCTGTGGAGTCACTCCCGACAGAAACACGCCTTCACGTGTTCTGGAACCCCGGAAAATTGTAGACCCTGGGAGATGGGAGATGCAGCAACAAACACGGAAACGAGCTTCCAGGCACCTTGAAACCGCATCCCACCGGCCTCCCAAACAGCTGTTATATATACGAAGTATCATACTGTGTGACCCCGGATGTGAGTTACGACTATTAATAGGGGGGAAGGAGAAAGGAAGGGCGAAGGTATTAAATGGGATGAAAAAAATAACATGGCACCCACTGGGATCGAGTGGGCCACAGGTAGGTGTACCGACCTAAACGCGGCAAGTGTCTTCTCAGCAACGCTCTAGGGATTGCGGGTAGACATCGGACACATCGCCGATCCCCTCTTCAGTGATCTAGATATTCCAGGGCAGATGTATTCCTCTGATCGCTCGGACCCATGCTAAGCTACGACCGAGAGGTGCACCCCCTTTTTTTTTGAAGGTGGTAACTTGAGGAGCTCTTTATACCTGCCTCACCCGGAATAATATAGGTGCCACCCGATGAACAGCAGCAGTAGTCCCATGGCCTATTTATTAATAATAGGCATACACAAAATCATATCGAAAAAAAAAACCGGTTTACTTTCATGAAAGTTTCCACACAAGTCAATTTACTTCCATGGAAGTAAATCCAAAATCATGGAAGTAAATTTACGTCCATAAATTTCCCCACATAAAGGTCGATTTACTTGCATGAAAGTAAAAAACAAATCATGGATGTAAGCTTTTACTTTCATGGAGTGAAAAAAACGCCCATGGGCCGTGCCGACGAATTTGGGTTAAGGAGCCTTTCATACTTTAATAGGTCATTCAAAAACAAAATGCCAAAAAACGGTACAGCAGTACCCCTATCGTAGCACGGGTCATTACTCTGTCCCGAAATATAAGCACCTTTTATGCATTTAATTTTCAATAAAAACGGTTCTTATATATATTTGTCTTTCGGATCAGAGTGGTATGTAGTACGTAGCCCATGTTGCCGGGTGGGAGCCGGGTTATCTGCGTGATCTAGCGCTTGTTTCCTGGATTGGCTCTGTACTACTTTACTCTGTATGCAGATCCTACCCAACGGGTTACAACGGCAGGTTCTTATACATGCAGATGGTCTCATGGTCTCGTATTATAGTAGATCGTGAGTTGCTGGGTATGTGATAGCGTGCAACATTAACATTGCACATGTAGAGTAATTACGAAGCCCGGCCTTGTGCTGGAGGTGGCGAGGTCGCGGAGGCGTCGCCCTGATCGATCCCGAAGCGACGGTCCCGAATAACCGTCTTTAACGGGTAGACGTGGGCCGAGCAAGGTTCTTCCTTCAGATGTTGACAATGAGATGTCAAAGACTATTATGATGCCCTGGGCTTCTGTTGTAAAAGGAGCCAATCGGACCCTAGAAAAAACACCCACGGTTAGATTGACCCGAGGACCGGTCAACCCCGCCAGTGACGGGAGACCACATGCGACCCCCGAGATATTAACCCCTTAAGAACTGGTCCCACCAATGTGGGGGAAAACTACTTGGAATTAGTGTGGGCGATTTTTTCAGTTCTGAATGGGTCAACTGGCAGGGTATTTCGTTCTTGTTCTTCCCTAGTGCATGTGTGTTCTGTGTTCTGAGATCTGCGATAGATACCTTTACGTACGTACACCCTGTTCTTCGCATAATGGTCCTTCTATAGTCTCGGTATGCCCCCGCCTACAATACCGGTACTAAAGCGGCAACCGGCACTATTTTCTCCGCACACTGTATATGTACCACGCTTGGTTAACCCTTTTAGAACTGCAGTCCCGTTTTGGGGACAGACTACTTAGAATTAGAGTGGTTTGTCCCCATAACGGGACTGCAGTTCTAAAACGGTCAATCCCATATCGTGCCAAGCGATTTGACAAGCACTATAGCGCGCAACCGGCACTACTCAGCCGGCACTGCTTTAACCCCTTCAGAACTGCAACCACTTTTTTGGGACAAAACTACTTGGAATTAGTGTGGTCTCATTTTTGGAGTAGTAAAAGGGTTAACAAGAGAGGCCACTACGTACTGCTGCTGAAAAATGTCGTACATCTCGTTCCGTGCGTATATAGCAGGCTGGACTCGGCTCGAGTACGTAGATTATACAGGCCGTTAGCAAGGATCTTTAAGGGGTGCTTTTGTACTAGAAATTGGGTACCTGTGGTCCGCATTTTCGGAATCGTGGTCCGCGTTCGGAATGTTCTCGAAATGTTCTCCTCGCTATAGGCAAAAGCGGCGCAGCCGCGCCCGTTTCTGGTCCGGTTTGGGTCCGGTTCGGGGTTAGGGTTAGGGTTCGGGTTTGGGTTGGGTCTACGCCCGTACCTTGATCCCACCAGGGAGTGCTTTCCTATCATAGCTCGCAAAGCAATGCAACAAGTGAACAGCCCGCCCCTCTAACGATCCTTGGTCGCAACGAATTGTAGTATTTATTAGGAGCTCCTGGACTTATCCTCCGTCATGCCCCTGGCTGCTTCCTGCGTGTTGAAACGATGCTGTAATTGTCACTCTGCAATCGTCGCAATTTCCGCTCTGCAAAAAGAGAGCTCTAACGTTAATACCGCAAAGCTGACCCTACTCTCTAAGTACGTCCCCGAAGACGTCGGTACCGTTTTTTTTCCAAGCCCCTTCCGAGACTTGAGAGGTATTGTATGATACAGCAGTGGGTGTCCCGATTTAAGAGAGGGTGCCCAAGATAAAAGCATTCGGGATTTTAAAAGCGGTCAAAAGTCAAATCGGCATGTTCCGCGTATACTAAAAGCTATGTATTGCCGCCCACTACAGATGAGAGCAAGGTGTAGTTAAGAGCGCTTGTTTTGGCTTGGCTTGTCACGGGGGGCTCGCTCTTGAATCGGGGTACCCACTTATACTATTTAATATAATAACCCTCTTGTGACTTCAGGAGGAAAAATGGATGATTGCAGTCAATGGTTGCCGAGTTATTGGGGAATGGTGTAATACAATGGTTGGTGCCCCGATTTCCAATGGTTGCAGTGCAAGGAGTCGTACCGCACGAACGCGATATGATCCTCTCTCTATCTGTACCCGTGGGCGCGCACGCTGATCGTAGACGATTGGTAACGCCAAACTTACAAAAAAAAATGATTTTGCTCGCTTTCCCTTGTATCCCTTGTATCGCTCATATCCCTCAAATCCCTTGTTCGTTGTATCCCTCACATCCCTTATATGTATAGTTATGTTTGTGAAATTTTCGCACTTTTCGCAACTTTTCTCTTCGTACGAGCACTTTTCGGCAAAACGCTAAGTGCTCCGACACAGCAAGCCCGGCCGGACACATTGGTCGAGGTTTGGGCTCGATCCGAGCTCTGTGGCTCGCGTGGCGGGCGCTCGAAGTTTTTTTTCCCGCGGGAGTGGATAAGCCGATTTCCCGGGCTTTCTGCATGAGGCCGTGTTTCGTACGTACGTGCCAGTAAATAATACCGTAATGTCCTGTTGTTTGCCCTGCTTTCACGGGCTGATCATGAGCACACAGGAGAGCCCAGACACAGATAGGCAACATAACATGTGCAGAGAGCACAACGTTACAACTCTGCCTAATAAACACCAGCAGGTAACACCGTGCGTGGGTGACACACCCATCTGCGCTGTTCTGCTGTGGCTTAGCTGTGTCTATCGGAGCCTGCCCCGTAATCCACCATCTATCTTTCAGTTGTCCTGATGTGTGCGACTGACTCACGCTCACGCTAGCCGGAAATGTAATGGCCTCTTTAATCCAATATCATACGAGTAGGATCTTGGAGTATACTGAAGCTCACCCCAGAAATCTACGAGACACCAGACAACACGCAACGAACACAAACGAGGTCACAGCCCCGCCTAGAAGCACAAGCAGCAGCAGGCGTTCCTGTGGCAGGTTCGCCGGGTACTGCTGTAGCTGTTAGTGGTTACTTCATCGGGGGCTTGCACATCCGTCATCAGCAATCACACCACACCTCTCTCTCTCTTGTGCGCTGCTGTCTGCTGCCTGCCTGTGCTTGCATGATGTATGTGTCGTGCGCCTGGCGCGAGTCGCGACAAATAATACTGTACCGGTATTTGGGCAAATCATTTTTGGTCATATAGTCAAATGGTCACCATGTCCGATTTTGAATGTGAAATTTTGAGTTCGATCCTCATAGCGATGGATTTTTTTTTTTTTTTTTTTTTTGTATTATTGTGCGTATAATATAACCCAGACCCCACATATATAAGACAGACAGCAAACAAAAACCAAGTGGATTTTTTTACGTAGGCAGGTTTGGTCGAGAGTTTCAGCCCCTTCTTCGGTGCATCCTTTTCTACTTCTTCTGCAAATACTATCCCACCACTACTGTTGTACGAGAACTGCTGTGTCCCATATGTCACGCGTGCGTGCGTGTGCGGTATCCTGACCTTGAGCGCCACAACAATAAAATATTGACAAATTTTTATATAATACAAATTTTGGCGGGATCCTCAACAAATCTCTAACGGTCGAGTCAATATTAATGGTTCCATCATATTTCCGAGTATGTTTTATCCTCAAAAATGCAGGTACAGTTTTTTAAACGTCTGATTTGATGTACAGTACTACGCAGATATTTCATAACGTCGTACTTATGTACTACCAGTATGCAATATGATACTATGCGCATGATACAATATCGCATGTTTTTGTATTGATAGTAGATTTTCGATTTGTCCTTGCGCCACTCCCCTAGGCACGTCCCGGAGGGGAACCTTGTATCCCTTATATCTCTCAAAAGGAGACCCTTGAAGGGGCTTGATGGCTACTACTGTTTTGTAGTACGACATCGGTCACAATAAGCAGACCAGCCCGCCCTGCCGGGTTTCGTTGAGTATCTATCCCCAAGTCGAGTTGCGCAACACGCTCGTGGCAACCTATCCACACCTCAGACGGATGGTCTAGACACACCTCAGACGGATGGTCTAGAGGCATCCTAATTCATTCTTGATGATCTATAAGCAGTAGACCTTCCTTCAAGGCAGATCTTGCACGATCTAGCCCCTGTTGCCGGGTGGGACCCGTATGATCCGCACGATCTAGCACAGTTTTTTCTGAGTTCGAGCTGTGTGTATTATGCAGATCCTGCACAACCTGTCACGACGGCCGGTGAGGAACTACATGATCTACGGGAGATAGACATATCATGATCTGTATATAGATAGATCATGATTTGTAGATGATCTGTCTGTCCGAGGTGTGAAGGTATCCCAAGTCGAGTTACACAACCCGGAGTGCTGCGCGCTGACGCTATCGGGTAAAAGATTCTGCTGATAAAGCCACGCGTCTCAGGGGGGTCGTGTACTTTGACCAAAATTAGGTTATTATGTAGTTGTCACTGCTTTCTGATAGGATGTACCTGGTAGGCGTTTGCCAACCGAAGTCTTCCCTTGACGCCAACACGGACCACCACGGCCCCAATCGCCAGATACAAGCTATAAACAGTATACTCGTACCTGGTAACTGTTGTGGTTTATAGTATTGATTGTTGCATAGATAGATATATAGATACTTGAAGAACGGGTTATAACCCTTTAAGAACTGAAAAACTTATCCCACACTAATTTAAAGTATTTTGTCCCCATAAACGTCGGACCGGTTCTTAAGGGGTTAATCTGCTTCAGCTGGGAGTGTGAATTAATTCATCTTTTTTTTTGTTTCTTCACTCGTTTTGGTACACATACCTTAAGCAGAGTTAGCGTGATTTTGTTGCTTTTGTTGTTTTTAGCAGACGATATACATGGTGTACCTCTACCGTAGCATGTGTCACACGTCTCTGGTAGTCCCAGCCGGGTTAAGAGTTTTTGCCTTTTTACTAGAGCTGCTACTCGGCAGAATTTCACCTCTAACAACTTATAGGTAGGTGCCG
This sequence comes from Saccharina japonica, assembly GCA_008828725.1. NCBI lineage: Eukaryota > Phaeophyceae > Laminariales > Laminariaceae > Saccharina > Saccharina japonica. The sequence goes on along the minus strand of MEHQ01000035.1, from coordinate 7,150 downwards.
CTAGCCAACTGTTCGGGAATGAAAGCGGTCCGCCATGGGAAACTGGGAACACGGCTCGGGTGGGTTTCATCGCTATAGTAGGCTGAAGCACAGCCTGGGTCCAGAGGGACTGGGGTGTGTCTCGGACGACTGAGCTGTCTTCCCAAGTTATTCCCCGTTGTCTCTGTTTTTCTTGGTGAAGCTTGCAATCATTTTAGACTGACTGAGTGGGGAGACACTGCTCGCAACACTGCCTCTTTAGTGGAACAGGGGCTGCGGTATTCTTGGATCATTCCTTGCGTCGGTTCTGATAATACTAAAAAAAACAACAAAATAAACGAGAAAAAGAAAAAGCCAAAAAGAAGAAGTGTCGCGCCCTCGCCGGAGGAGACGTGATAAGAAAACACAAAACAACATACACCCAAGCAACCAGGTCTGCGTCATTCATGCTGCCGATGCTGTAATCTTGACACTTCTTTTTCGACACGATTTTCCCCTTGAAAGCCTCGAAAGGGGTTTCCACTCTAGGCGGAAATGTAATCTTGACAATGGTTTTTCGACACGATTTTCCCCTTAAAAGCCTCGAAAGGGGTTTCCACTATGGGCGGAAATGTAATCTTGACACTTACCTTTTTCGACAATGTTTTCCCCTTGAAAGCCTCGAAAGGGGTTTCCACTCTGAGCGGAAATATAAGGACCGTTGGCACTTAAATGCGAACACCCAACGGTCCTTACATTTAGGTCCAGCGTGGTGGAAGTTACGCAGGGGAGGGGGCTAATTTACAGGGGACCATAATAAATAGGACCTACGGTAACCACTAAAACCTACGTACCAGGTATATATTTCCCTATTTTTTCTAACAATGTTTGGTCCTATTTATTATGGCCCCCTGTTATAGTCCGACGTCTACCGCAGTGCTCTGTTCGGCAAGCGATGCTTCGCTGCTGTTCTTCGGCTCTCCCCGACAATTAAGTACGTACTTTTATTTTAGTACGGCCGATTTTTAGGACAGAAGCACTGCAAGCGTAGGTGGTCGTTCGGTTCGAATCCTCCTGCAGGTTTGACAGACGGATGATCTACAGATAGATGATCTATAGATAGATCATCTACAGAATGATCTATAGATAGATCATCTATAGATCCTAAACCTGCCGTTATGATACGGTGTGCAGGATCTGTACGGCGCAGATCCAACCCAGGCATCATGTCCTGAAATCATGCAGGTTTTTCGCCTCCCACCCTAAAAAAAAACATGAGCTAGACCATACAGATCATACAGGTATTACAGATCATGCAGATCATACAGATCATCTGCCCTGAAATGTCTATCTTGTGAAGTAGGCGTCGATTATCTGTCTTCGAGAGGTGTGACACCTTGCCCCGCACAAGTTGAAGGACAGCTATACTACAGTGTAGTGACGCATGCTTTACGGTAGAGGTGCATGTCATCATAACCCTAATTTTTTGTGAGGGTGTGTCTCTTGAGAAGCTCTGTATCTCTCACCCAAAAAACTGATAATTCGGACGAAAATAAAAGTGCTTCGTACCATATCCGATGACCATAATAATACCATGGCCTAACTTATACAATGAGCAATACTGCAACACACAAAAACGAAATTCCGACGAATTTGGGTTAAGGAGGCTTTAATAGATCAGACAGAAACAAAAATCCAGCCAAAAAGTGCTACCTCTATGGTAGCACGGGTCATATACAAGTGCCGCACGTACAGAGCGTTGAGTTCGCACGAAGGTGCCATCGATTTTTTCAGCGCTCGATTTTTTCGAGAACGGGGATGTACGTAGGGTTTTGCCAACACCGAAAAAGGCGTTTTTTCGGAACGATCTGGTCGAGAGCCCTTTCGAAAATGCACGTATTTGTGTTGGACTCTATAGTAGCACCCTTAAAGTTGTCGAGAAAACGAGCGAGCGCTGAAGAACGACCGCGCCCCTGGGCTGTGCTACGAGTAGCAACGACAGCACTCGTACTCTGTCTCCATACTCGTACTTGGGGAAGTATGGAATAGGAGACAGCAAGTCTTACGTATCCCGCTATGGAGCAGTTTTTTTTTTTGTTTCAGTGCGTCCCCGCCGTGAGCATGGACGTCCAGGAGTTGTCTGTTGCTTCGTGCAGGTGGTACTGCTGCTGCCGCTGCTGTTGCTATTGTTGCTGCTACTGTTGCTGCTATTGTTGCTGCTACTGTTGCTGCTACTGTTGCTGCTACTGTTGCGGCTACTGTTGCGGCTACTGCTGCTACTGCGTTTGCTACTGCTGCTACTGCTTCTGCTTCTGCTACTGATTTTTGCTACTGCTGCTACTGCTGCTGGTGCTGGTGCTGCGTTGATAGACCCGTGCCCTTCGGTCTGTCCTCGCTACAGTGTTACTGGTGTTAACAGTTTCCTATCAACGGAAAGTCCACGAAAGCAGCATGAAGGCACCATGAAAACACCTGCTACTACTGTAGTGTGTTACCCCTGTGCAAGCCCACACTAGCTTTCAACGACTTTCATGAGAAATCTAAACGTTGAACGTATATGTATCAACGAAGGTACCCACCCACCCACTCACCCACCCACCCACCTGCCCACCCACCCAACCCGTTTTAAGGGAAAGAGCGGATATAAGGGATATAAGGGACCTTAAGGGATATAAGGGACCTTAAGGGATATGAGGGACCTTAAGGGATATGAGGGACCTTAAGGGATATGAGGGACCTTTTATGGTATATATATACCTTTGGTCTTGTCGACCGTCCACAAGCAGCGTTGCCCCCCCCAGTAGTACAGCTACTGTAGTAGCCTTTGTCAGTGCTCTTGGCTCACAAATCTACCAAATATATTACCACGTTTTTTTGTTGTGGTGGTCCGCACACTTTTTTTTTTTTCAGATTGTCCAAAACGCGCGGTGCACGGGTCGAGCCTTAGACTGGGGGACTACAGAGGGTTGGGGTTAGGGTAGTGGCTTGGGTCGGCGGCTTCTCGCGATTGGATTCCGAAAAAACACACACAAAAAAACACGCAAAAAAGTCAGCAAGATTTCATACGAAGGTATATTTGGTACTTTATCTGGTACGGTTTGTGGGACAAGACCCGTAAAAGGCGCGTCCAGCAGCATGGGCAGGGTCGCGTTGCGTCCGTTTCGTACGACCCCTTGCATGGTAACTACAGCAGCATATATAGGACACCAATTTGTATTTCACCCCCCATTCATGCCGTAAGCGCCAATTTTTATCTTTTTTTTTTTTGTATCCCCTCTCAAAGTCCTGAAACGGGGTTATTTGCTATTTTAGGCACTCGCAGGTAAACATCAGTGTATAGTGGACGAACCTTGATCAGTGAATCTTCCTGAGGTAGTTCTTTTTGGGGCACCCTGATTGGCTTAAGGTGTATTTTATTATACGCGGCTCAATCAAGCTGGTAACAGTGTTTCCCAGCCACGGCATCCCGAGCGGGCGGAATCAACCTAGAGTCTTTCCAAACAAAGCCGTCCGAATCCACTTATAATCTTACCAAGCACAGCATCCAAGCACTGACCACTTGCTTAGGGTTAGGGTTAGGGTTGGGTTTCGGGTCGGACGGTCGGCTATAGACACCAAGCGCAAAACCTACGTAAATATTCACTATCAAGGTGTGATTAACCCGCGAAGAACAATTGGAAAACCCTCGTCCCAAGAACTTAACGGCTCCGTAAATAGTAAATTTTGGATCTAAAAGGGGACGAATGAAGTGGGTCCCCGAATGTCGAGAAATGCCTCCGGGCTGTTAGGGAGTATGTGGGGGGGAGTCCGGCACAGGCGCAAGCAGAGACGTAGGGACGACAGCATCCGCGACCGCGGCGGGAGTAAAGCGTTCTCGCGAAACGGCGTTCATGGATACGGACGCGCTCCCGCTGTCCGAGCAGTTTGCAAGTTCAAATGCAGCGTTTCCACAGAACAATCGAGCCCGGGCCCACAATAAGGCAAGGTATAAGTTTGGGTGTAATAAGGAAGATTAACCATCCGCGGGAAGGAAAATCATATACAAATGAGCTACGGCATTGAGAGAAAGCAAAAGGGGATGACACGTATGGGTGTGATCTCATGCCGCACCAGAGAGGCCTCATTGATCCCAAACTATATACTAATTAATGCGACGACGGAATGTTACTGGAGTAAATTTTGGATCTAAAAGGAGACGAATTAAGTGGGTCCCCGAATGTTGAGAAATGCGTCCGGGCTGTACAGAGAGAGCAAGATAAACCAAGGACACCACTCCTATCGCGATCGGCCAGAGGCAGCACGGAAAAGTAGGAAGAGGGTAGAAAAAAACAGACCATCCCGCCCGCCCATCGTTGTGCGCGAGACACGCCGACAACGACGTCAGTTTTTCAGTGTTTATTTTACCAGGGTAACTACTCTCTGCGACGAGGTGCCGCGTTGATTACCGGCAAATCAACGCGGGGGTAGTAGCCCTGGGTGAGAGTCTCCGGCTGATCGCAGCAGAGAGGCCTCATTGATCCCAAACTATATACGAATTAATGCGACGACGGAATGTTACTGGAGTAATATTCACCATCAATGTGTGACTACGGTACCCCTCGGAGAGGCATAAAACAAAAAAATAAAATCGTCCGAAGAGCTTTCCGACGGATTTACTTCCCGTCGGTATTGCAAGAGCCCATCTGACATCTACGTGTATTAAATACCATCTAACATCTACTTACATATATACTTGTTTTCAGTTTCCCCCTTTTACGTAGCGCTGCGTTGTAGAGAAAGAAACGTAAGTGTTGACTCTGCTTGCAACTCTACAGTAATTGCAATTTTTAATCGCAAGTCTTAATTGCAAGTCTTAATTGCAAGTCATGTGTCCTCCGAAGGGGACTGCAGCCCCAAACGGATTAACTTTGCTGTTACGGGGGACCATAGTAAACACTAGTAAATAGAACCTACGGTAGACACAAAAACCTATATATTTACCTATGTTTACTAACAATATTTGGTCCTATTTACTATGGCCCTCCGAAATACTGCAGGCAAATGACTCCCTGCTAATAACAACAAATAGTCCGTCGGGTTAACTTTGCGACTGCAAGCAATGACCTCCTACTAATATCAAGTACAGATAATGGGTACCCCTATTCAAGAGCACCCCGTGACAATCTTAAGCCGAAACAGGCGCTCTTAGCTGCACATTGCTCTTATCTGTACCGGGAAATATATAGCGTTTATTAATAGTATAGGCGGGACATGGCGATTTGACCGCTCTTAACTCCAGCATGCTCTTATCTCGGGGTGCTTTTTATTCGGGGTACCCACTGCTGTAGTCCCCCCCCCCCCCCCCCCCCCCCCCCCCCACCTTAAGCAAAACGTGGGTGCAAAAACAGCAAGCAACCGCAGTGTTCAAGGATATGATACGCACGCATATATATAGAGATATGTGTGTGAAAATACGCACCCCATGACGAAGAGGGGTTACGTTTTTATTTTGGGCAGCGGCCAAAAAAAGGTATACCTGGTCCGTTTGCGGCCAAAAACAGGTACATACTTAAACGCAAGTAAAAAACGCACTCTACGTGCTCCGCCATTGGTCAAAAACTCGTTATACCTGTTTTTGCCTCTTTAAAGCCCAGGTATACCTGATTTTGTCTACTCTGCTTGACTTTCACCTTTTTTTTGTCGTTTTTAAGCCCTTCATAGTTCCACCCTATGCCCCCTATACAAATGCCGACGTACGCGGAGACCCCCTCCTCCCTTCGCACCTCGCACCACACGCCACTCGAGCGACACACATATCTGCCTGCACACCTCCGCCGAAATAATACGAGATAGAAGGCTCCCCTTCGGGATTGTGGTTGACTTGGAATACCAGGGGTGTCGCAAGCTGAGAAGGGAGAATGCAGCAGCAGGCGTTCGTTCCTCGTACTATTAATAGCAGCTACTCGTATACGTAGCCACCGGGCGAGCACGAAGAACATGAAAAAACTCTACTTTGCGTGGCAAGGAACGGCAGGTTCGTGGGGTGCGTTTTAAACTTAATTTTAGTATCTACCTGTTTTTGGCCCCGAACGGACCAGGTGTACCTGTTTTTGGCCGCTGCCCTTTTATTTTTGTACCACTCTGTCCTGAAATATAAGCACCTTTTGTACATTAATATTTAATAAAAACGGTGCTTATATTTTGGGACAGAGTGGTGTATATGCTATTACGGAGGACCATAGTAAATAGGACCAAATATTGTTAGTAAAAATACGTAAATATATAGGTTTTTGTGTATACCGTAGGTCCTATTTGTTGTGGTTCCCCGTAATGGCGCCAAAGTGCAGGCCGGTCGGCCGGGTCAGTTCGTTGACTCGAAGCGGCTCACAGTTCCCACGCGGCAGCGAGGGCGCTCAGTTCCCTCGCGCGGTGCTGCTGTTCTCATACTAGTAAACAGGACCTGCGGTAAACACAAAAACCTATATATTTGCCTATTTGTACTAACAATTTTTGGTCCTATTTGCGGTACACACGAAACACTTATCTATTTGCCTATTTTTACTGGCAATATTTGGTCCTAATTACTATGGTCCTCCGTTAATAACATACTACAGTAGTAGAGCTGCGAGTCGGGACGACTTAAGCCCCCTAAGTACTGCACTCCCGCTTTGTGGACAAATGACTTGGAATTCCCGTCAAATATATGGTTATGTGCAATTGCAGTACAAGAAGGCTTAATTAAGTCACCATTTTTTTTCACGGGGGGGACGTACGAATCAGGACCCCAACAGGGTTATTATTATTGCTGTAGTAAAAATACTGGACTACAGTACAGGACACCTAATAAGAAACAGGAAATCTGGTCCAGGCTGGGTTTCTTATTTGAGAGAGGGTACTTTCTACACTAATTTCAAGATAACGAATCCCGAATTTCTTATTTTCCTCGAAATATCAGCCTGGCTTTCTTAGCAGCCTGTTTCTTATAAGGTGTCCTGTACCGTATACAGGGTTTTTGTGTACATATATTAGCGGGTCCTGATTGTTATCGCCCCCCCCCGTGATAGTTGATAGTCTGTGACCGATAATTATAGTTTATTACCGGGGGGGCATAGTAAATAGGACCTACCGTACACCCAAAAACCTATATATTTACCTATTTTTACTACCAATATTTGGTCCTATTTACTATGGTCCTCCGCAAAAGTCGTTACCG
>MEHQ01002704.1:229964-242021 GCA_008828725.1 Saccharina japonica | reverse complement strand
GTGTGGCCACTTCCTGAGACAGCAATGGGAGCACTATGTAACTGCCTCGTTGGTGCCTTACCATATACACACTATGTGATACGATCATTCCCCTTGTGCGGAGCAAAGGAACTCTACCCCGCACAAATGATCTAACTCGACCGCCAGCCTTGGTGACCGCCAAAAAAAACGGCACCCTGGTTGTCTAGCTCACGCAGTGAGAGGCGTGTTTTACAGCGTTGTTGCCAACCGACGCCAACCCAACCTATAAATATAGCATATATTTGGGGGGGTGGGGGTGGGGGGGCGTACTCGATATCCATGCATGGCCGTAGCCGTATATGACCATAGACCCTCGCATCCCTTTCGAGACGGAGCGGGGGGTGAAAACACCCGCCTTGGTTTGTTGTGTTTTTTTTCTCGTGGTTAATGTTGTTGTGGTCCTCGTTTGTTGTTATGGGCGTTGACATCGTCGTAGTTTGATGTCTTCCTTGTTGTTGTCGATTCGGTCGTTCTTACCCTCACTAGCCCGCGGTTGTGTATATGACCATCTTCTTCTTGATGTTGTATGTCCATCTGCAGTGTTTGTTCCCTTTTTTGTTTCTTTTTTCGAAGATGGGCATATGTATCGTCTTGCATTTTACGTTGTTTGGTATCCGTTGTTGAAACGTTTTTGTAAGGTGGGCATTCGGGGCTCTACGTTTATAATTATGCTTTCGTTTGTTCGTTTTGTTTTGTTGGTTCGTCGGTGTTATTTGTTCGTCTTTTGTGTGTGTGTGTTTTTTTTTGGTTCGTTCGTCGATGTTATGTGTCCCCTTGTTTGTTTGTTTGTTTGTTCGTTTGTTTGTTTGCTTGCTTGCTTTTTATTTGTTTGTTTGTTTTGTTTGTTTTGTTTGTTTACTTTTTTTTCGGGGTGAGCTCGTCACTCCTTTTTATGTTTGTATTTATTTGTTCCTTCGTTTTTTTTGTTTGTTGGTTCGTCGATGCTACACAGGTGTCCCTTTGCCTGTTCGTTTGTTTGTTTGCTTTTTTGCTTGTTTGTTTGTCTGTCTGTCTGTTTCTTTTATTTAATTATTTTGTTTTTTTTTCATTTTGTTTTTTACAGGTGAGGGCTGTGGCGGTTCAGCTGATGGAGGTTGTCTACGGGGTGAAGGATAACGACTGGCTGGTCAAGCTTCTGAGGGGCATGATCTTCGGTCCCGCCGGCGGCGACAAGCAGAAAAAGGTACGCATACGTACGACAAGCATGAAAAGGACAACACTAACATGTTACGTACGCTTTTTATTTTTAACATTTCGCCAGCTGCGCTTGCACCGATAGAAGTTGTCGGCGCTTCGTTGAAGAGATGCTCCACCTTGGCGAGCGCTTCCGCCGACACGGTCAAGGTCCTCCCGCGCGCCGTTTGAAACCCGCGACCCGCCGGGTAATAAAAATAAATAAGTATATAACATGTGTATATATACGAACAAGCAGAAAAAGGGAAAACCCGATTTTAAAAAATGGCACCATAGGGGACTCGCACGGTTGAACAGGAAATAAATACTGCTACAGTCTAGCATTAACACTAAAAGTATGCAGTTAAGCAGACGAAGAAAGGTGCGTACATCTATGTGGACAAAAATATATAGGCTATACAGTATCAGGAAGTGGCACAGACCAGCAGATGAAGGTGCAAGCAAACATAAAAGGTACAAGCAAACATAAAAGGTACACATAAACATAAAAAAGGTACTTAAAAGGTATACATACACATAAAACGGATAGTACACACAAGCAGACAAAAGGGACACATAATCAGACAAGAGGTACACACAAGCAGACAAGAGGTATACACAAGCAGACAATAGGGACACACAAGCAGACAAAAGGTACACACGAACAAGCAGACAAAAGGTATACACGAGCAGACTGAAGGCTCATATTCACACAAACATACAGAGCAGAAAATGCCGTAGACTGCAGTACCTCTAAACGGTGTAGACAAAACAGGGAAAGGGTACAGACAGGCTAAAGTAAACACAACGCATTCAAGCTCAAAACGCGGTACAGGTATTCAGATAAAGGTTCTGGACCTAATGCGGTAGCAGAAAAATATAGGCACAGACTGAAAAAGGTACAAACAGGGGAAGGTGCAGACAAAGGGTACACACAACACATTCAAGCTCAAAACACGGTACAGGTGTGCAGATAAAGGTTCTGGACCTAGTCTAATGCTGTAGCAGAAAAATATAGGCACAGACTGAAAAAGGTACACACAGGCCGAAAAGGGTACCTTATTAGAAGCACCGGTAAGCACCGCGACGGTTTTAGTTAGGATACATGCTCATAGTATGCCAAGTGGTGTTCCCGTAGATGGTGCCTGGGACCCTTCCGTACGTATATACGACTATGTTTCGTTTGTTTTCCTATGTACGCGCCTGAAGAATAAGATTCCCTTTTGTGCATTTTCGTGACCATAAGACTAAGAGTATGGCATTGAGGTATTGCGAACATAAACATCAACAGCTGGGAAGGGTTATATGAGCCGGTCGCCCCGGTGGTCTAACTGGTAGCCACGAAGCCTGTTAGCGTTGGAGGTCGGGGGTTCGATTCTCCTCGTATGGAGATTTTTATTCTCAAATGACACCAACTGTCGAGAGCGCATATTATAGCGTGGGTAAGCACAATTCGACGAAAGTTGACGAGGGAAGAAAGTGCTGAAATCTTCTCGCGATAAAAAGCAAGGCAAGAACCGTAGTGGGGGAGGAGGGAGAAGAGCCTACTTTGTGACCCCGGATCTGAGTTACGACTAGGAAGGAGAGAGAAAGGAAGGGCGAAGATAATAAATTGGATGGACCAAAAAATAAATAAATAAATGCATTGATGTCGAGACTACTGGTACAGACTGCGTATACCCCCTGTACTCCTTTTTAAACACGCAACCATTACGTTACTTGCTTGCGTTGCTTGCCTGCTCGCCGCCGTTTTTCTCGCCGATACGTACCGCTCCGGTACCGTTCTCAGGATCGGTCTAAGAAACGAGACGCTTCCGTGAGGCGTTGCAAGCAACTCGTGGAGGCCCTTGTCGGGGTTCAGCTTGGGCTTGACGACGGCCTCAGCGCCCTTCCGCCCGGTGTCCAAAGGCGAGAGCTAAAAACGCCTCGAGCGGGGGGCTGTAGTAGGTTTCGATCCCCCTTTGAAGCTAAACCCGCGCCCACGGTTTGTACGGGACAAGAATTGCTTGAAATTGGTCATTTTTACGGGGGACCACAGTAAATAGGCACCGAATATTGTTAGAACCACAGATATTAGGACCAAATATTGAGAACTGGTCCCACGAATTTGGGGACAAACTACTTGGAATAAGTGTGGGACGCTTTTTCCAGTTCTGAATGGGTTAAGACCACAGTAAATACGACGTACCAGGTAGGCGTTTTTTTTTTTTTTTGTTTGCTCCACATTTTTGTTTTTCGGAACTACCACAGTAGTAAATCGGACCAAATATTGCTACGTACGTAGGACCGCAGTAAATAGGGGGCCAACTATTGTTAGAACCACAGCAAATAGGACCAAAGTAAATAGGACCAAATATTGTTATTAATAGCAAAAATAAGGAAATAGGGGGCCAAATATTATACGAAGTATATTGTTAGAACCACAGCAGTAAATAGGACCAAATATTGTTATTAATAGCAAAAATAAGGAATTGTGTTGGTTTTTGGGTGTGTACTGTAGGTCCTATTTACTATGGTCCCGCGTAATAGTACACATATCGGACAGATGACCGATTCTCACTTGGTGATCTAGGCGTATAGATGTCTTCAGGGCAGATTGATTAGACTCCTTATCTGCATGATGTACGTACGTATAGATCATCGATCCCCGCTTTATGGTGCGTAGATCTTTTCAAGGCTATATATAATGGGACTCCCTGATCCGCTTGGTCTAATACGTATAGATCTCAATCTTAATCTCCCTGCTCTCTCTCTCAATCTCAAATCTCTCTCGATCTCGATCTCTCCCTGCTCTGTTACTCCCTTCTCTCCCTCTCTCCCTTCTCTCTGTGGGCTCATTTCTTCTCGTTTTTTTTTTTCGTGCAGCCCGCTGTCGGAACTCCCGAAGCAGCTGCTCGCGTGCGTGGACACGCTCGGCGTGCTGTGCCGCGCCAGCCCCTCCCTGCTAGCGCCGCACGTGGAAACCCTCCTGCCGTACCTCAAGGGCGAAAACGGCTTGTCCAATGCCGACGAATCGGCGGTCTGCAGACAGGTGCGTTGGGGGGGTGGTCTCGGACTACATATGGGGGTTTTGGGTTTGAGGCTCTACGATACTCGTACATATGTGTGTTTGTTCTTCACATCATACCGCCCTTTCTACCCGTCGACGTTCGTGATATATATATTTTTTTTTCCATCCCATTTATTATCTTCGCACTTCAGTCTTTCTCCCTCCCTAGTCATAACTCAAATCCGGGGTCACAAAGTGGGCTCTTCTCCCTCCTCCCCCACTACGGTTCTTGCCTTGCATTTTTATCGCGAGAAGATTTCAGCACTTTCTTCCCTCGTCAACTCTCGTCGAATTTTGCTTACCCACGCTATAATATGCCCTCTCGACAGTCGGTGTCATTTGAGAATATAAACCTCCATGGGGAGAATCGATCCCTCGACATCCGGGCCTACAGGCTTCGTGGCTACCAGTTAGACCACCGGGGCGACCGGCTTACGTGGTGTCGACTAACTTCCGTATAGTGTGATCAAGATAATAAGATAAGACACCCCCCTGCTGGGACGAATTTCCGAGTCGACTTTCTCCGGAACGAGGAGGGCGCACAAAATCATAGCAGTGGTGGCGTTGGCAAGAGCTCGTGGGAGATATCTCGATAAACGCACGCATCACCGGTCGGCGGTTGCACGTTTTGTGGAGAGAAAATCAGCTTTGAAATTTGTCCGAGGGGGGGGGGGGGGTGTCATTTTTATCACCCGGTGTGTTATGTTACCACCCGGTGTGTTGTGTTTATCACCCGGTGTGTTATCTTGTCACCCGGTGTGTTATGTCTTATCACCCGGTGTGTTATCTTGTCACCCGGTGTGTTCTGTTTTCACACGGTGTGTTACATTTTCGCCCGGTGTGTTATATTATCACCCGGTGTGTTATATTATCACCCGGTGTGTTATCTCATTACCAGGAGTGTTATATTATCACCCGGCGTGATAAAGGTAAATCCTAACCTAGGTTGTGGGGGATCTGTGTAGTACAGCTCCAACTCAGGGAACAGATCCTACTGCAGATCATACACGGTAGTAGATGTTACGACTCCCACCCGGAAACACGAGAGCTATAGATCATACAGATCAGGAATACATCTGCGCCGAAACTATCTGGGATCGTGCAGTGGGAATGGTCTGAAGCCTGAATGATCTGTTCGAGGTGTGAACTATTCAACCGCCACTCTGTCCGGAAATGTAAGGAACGCTTGGGTATTGTTATGGATATGTACCAAAGCGTGTGTCAATACAGTACCCTAACGACTACCATAGTGGTCCCTCTATTCGTTGTGCCGGTTGAGTAGTGTCGGTTGCCCGCTAATTGTGCGGGTGAAATCGCTTGGCACTTGGCACAGATGGGATTAACCAGTGTGGCGGTGTTCGGAGTAGTGACGATTGCCCGCTATAGTGCCAGTACTGTACTGTACTGTACTGTACTGTACTGTACTGTACTGTACTGTACTGTACTGTACTGTACTGTACTGTACTGTACTGTACTGTACTGTACTGTACTGTACTGTACTGTACTGTACTGTACTGTACTGTACTGTACTGTACTGTACTGTACTGTACTGTACTGTACTGTACTGTACTGTACTGTACTGTACTGTACTGTACTGTACTGTACTGTACTGTACTGTACTGTACTGTACTGTACTGTACTGTACTGTACTGTACTGTACTGTACTGTACTGTACTGTACTGTACTGTACTGTACTGTACTGTACTGTACTGTACTGTACTGTACTGTACTGTACTGTACTGTACTGTACTGTACTGTACTGTACTGTACTGTACTGTACTGTACTGTACTGTACTGTACTGTACTGTACTGTACTGTACTGTACTGTACTGTACTGTACTGTACTGTACTGTACTGTACTGTACTGTACTGTACTGTACTGTACTGTACTGTACTGTACTGTACTGTACTGTACTGTACTGTACTGTACTGTACTGTACTGTACTGTACTGTACTGTACTGTACTGTACTGTACTGTACTGTACTGTACTGTACTGTACTGTACTGTACTGTACTGTACTGTACTGTACTGTACTGTACTGTACTGTACTGTACTGTACTGTACTGTACTGTACTGTACTGTACTGTACTGTACTGTACTGTACTGTACTGTACTGTACTGTACTGTACTGTACTGTACTGTACTGTACTGTACTGTACTGTACTGTACTGTACTGTACTGTACTGTACTGTACTGTACTGTACTGTACTGTACTGTACTGTACTGTACTGTACTGTACTGTACTGTACTGTACTGTACTGTACTGTACTGTACTGTACTGTACTGTACTGTACTGTACTGTACTGTACTGTACTGTACTGTACTGTACTGTACTGTACTGTACTGTACTGTACTGTACTGTACTGTACTGTACTGTACTGTACTGTACTGTACTGTACTGTACTGTACTGTACTGTACTGTACTGTACTGTACTGTACTGTACTGTACTGTACTGTACTGTACTGTACTGTACTGTACTGTACTGTACTGTACTGTACTGTACTGTACTGTACTGTACTGTACTGTACTGTACTGTACTGTACTGTACTGTACTGTACTGTACTGTACTGTACTGTACTGTACTGTACTGTACTGTACTGTACTAGCTGTACCGTACCGTACTACAGAGTTACCATCGTAATTATCCACATTAAGCTTTTACGACGCTGGCGCTCACAATCTCCACCCCCCCCCCCTTCCCCGCCAGGTCATGGCCACAGCATTCAGCAACGTGGCCGCCGACAACCTGCTGGAAGGCGTTATTAAGCTGGGGATGCGGGGGGTCAGGGTAGGGCGCCCGGCGACTGTACGCCCGACCCTTTGGCACGCCACGCTGGACGCTCTCGTAGAGAACCACCCGGAAGTTGTCGGTGAGATGGGGGGGGGGGGGGGGGGGGGGCGTACTCATTTGTTGCTTGCCTTAGTCAGTTGGCCATTGACCACGCATCCCTTTCGAGAAGGAGCACCGTTCCTAATCCTAATAGAGACACCTCCAACATTTGGGCGCTCACTACATTGTTTCCATACATTACAAATATTTTTTTTTGCTAATCCTATCCCCTTCCTGTTTCGCCTCCGGGAGGGGAGGGGGGGGTGACCGTTGAAAGAGAGGGGAGGGAAGGAAGAGAGCAGGGGGGGGGGTCGGTGAGAAGACCGTTGAAACCAAACCGGAGGGGGGGAGGGGGGATCGGGGGGGGGGGGGGGGGGGGGGGGGGGGGGGGGGGGGGGGGGGGGGGGTACTCGATATTCATGCATGGCCGTAATCGTATGTCCATAGATCCTCCTCGCATCCCTACAATGCCGGGACGGAGCATGTCGGATTTTCACTGACCAGGCAGACATTGCTAGCACCAAACGCGAAGCGAAACGTGAGGTGTTCGGCTAGTCACATGAAGGTTGAGCTGCATCCTACTAAGAACCGCTTGTGAGGCGGGGGGGGGGTTGTACTAATGTCATGCATGGCCGTAGTCATATGACCATGGACCCTCGCATTCCTACAAGGCTGGAACGGAGCACGTCGGGTTTTCACCGACCAGGCAGGCATTGCTTGCATGAGGGGTGAGGGGGAATATCGTGTAGACGACCTCTGGGATAGGGAGGGGCTCGTGTTTGTGTTTTTGTTACCCCTACGCTTATACGCCCCCCCCCCCCCCTACTGTACTCCCCCCCCCCCCCCCCCAGTTCCCCCCCGGCTTAGGGTGAACCACCTACGGCCTGGGTGAAAATTCGGGGCCCCCCCCCCCCCCCCAGTTCCCCCCCGGCTTAGGGTGAACCACCTACGGCCTGGGTGAAAATTCGGGGCCCCCCCCCCCCCCCCAGTTCCCCCCCGGCTTAGGGTGAACCACCTACGGCCTGGGTGAAAATTCGGGGCCCCCCCCCCCCCCCCAGTTCCCCCCCGGCTTAGGGTGAACCACCTACGGCCTGGGTGAAAATTCGGGGCCCCCCCCCCCCCCCCAGTTCCCCCCCGGCTTAGGGTGAACCACCTACGGCCTGGGTGAAAATTCGGGGCCCCCCCCCCCCCCCCAGTTCCCCCCCGGCTTAGGGTGAACCACCTACGGCCTGGGTGAAAATTCGGGGCCCCCCCCCCCCCCCCAGTTCCCCCCCGGCTTAGGGTGAACCACCTACGGCCTGGGTGAAAATTCGGGGCCCCCCCCCCCCCCCCAGTTCCCCCCCGGCTTAGGGTGAACCACCTACGGCCTGGGTGAAAATTCGGGGCCCCCCCCCCCCCCCCAGTTCCCCCCCGGCTTAGGGTGAACCACCTACGGCCTGGGTGAAAATTCGGGGCCCCCCCCCCCCCCCCCCCCCGCTCCCCTCCTCACTACCCCCCACCAGCCGCGAAAGGATGGGTGAAGCAGGTATCATCCGAGCCTTCCTCCGACCCCCCCACGGACGCCAGGAAAGGCACGCGCCCTCGACCCAGCAACCCTTCCGCGTCGCTGTCGTCCTCCTCCTCGAGGCAAGCCTACGCCGTGCTTGAAGAGGCGCAGGAGCGAGCCGCCCGGGAGATACTGCTGGCGGCGGACGTGGTGGTGTGCAGCTGCATCGGCGCCGGCAATGATGCCTTCGTGCGAGCTCTGGGGGGCGATCAGGAAGGGTGAGTGGGAGTTCCATCGTGGAGGCGATGTTGTGTGTGTACTACGGTGTGTGTGTGTTTTTTTTTCGGGGAATGGAAGAGGCGGGAGGATTTATATGGGGGGATAGTTTTTTCTTGTCTTTATTTTGAGTGTTTTCGTTGGTTGTTTTTATCTTTTTTTAACGTTCAGTTGCATAGTATGCTATTAAAAGTGAAAACCCATTTTTTGGTGTATTTCGCCGTCATCGTTTTTCGTGATGCGAGATCAAATTTCAGACTCGTTTTCATTTTCATGTTCATTCGTAGTCAGTTTCATCGGGTTCAGTTCACATAGTTTCATTGCGTTTTCAAATATACGCTTCAAATCAACCAAACAATGCCCGTTGCTGCTGCATGTAAGCTACGTACGTACTCAGCCAAAGAATATGAACCACAACGCCGAACTCTCTCTATAACAACAAACTGCAGATTATCCTTATATCGGTTCCCGATCCCGAATAATGTTTTCCTTCACAAAATGTCCATTTCAATTTTTTTTTTTTTTTTGTAAGTTCCAAGTTCAATTCCAACTTACACAACTGCTGTAACGCTATTTTTTTACGCTTTCTCTACTACGACGCGTGCTACGATAAAGGTATACCTTTTTTTGGCTGAAACGTTTTCTGTATACCTTTTTTTGGGATAGGGGGCTCCTTAACCCCAAACCGTCGGACTTTTTGTCCATTCTTGTGTTGCAATATTTTTCATTGTATACTTAGGCAACGGTATTGTCATCGGGTATATGCTTGCATTATATATACCCAGGTAGCACTTTTATTTCCCCTCCAAAATCAGTTTTTACTTAGGGCCCGTTTTAACGAAAAACAAAAAAAAAATCAATTTGGAAGGAAAAAAAAAAATCAAATCCGCTTTTCATTGGTCAGAACCCGCACCACCACCCCAAGATTATACCCCAAGATCCTAATCTTTGGTGCTGGTGCGTGTGTTGACCAATGAAAAGCGAATTTTGAATTTCATTTTTTCCAAATTGAATATTTTTTATACTCGTTAATATGGGCCCTTAGGCAACGGTATTGTTTATCGGGTATATATATATATATACCAGGTACGAGCACTTTTATTGTTCCTCCAAAATCAGTTTTTGGGTGGGGGTCGTACAGAGGCTCCTCAAGTGACCACCCTCGACAAGAAAAAAAACATGGCGACGTACCTCTACCGCAGCATGCGTCCAGCTTGCCTTTTCTGTGTGTGCCCACGGTAATGTTCATCGGATAGCACTTTTATTTTTGTTTTCCTTCCAAAATCAGCTTTTGGGTGAGAGGTATACAGCACAGGACACCTAATAAGAAACAGGAAATCTGGCCCAGAGGCTGGAGTTCTTATTTTGATAGAGGGTGTTTTCTACGCTAATTTCAAGATAACGACTCCTGCAATTGTTATTTTTCCTCTACTAAATCTCAGCCTGGCTTTTCTTATTAGCCTGTTTCTTATTAGGTGTCCTGTACTGTAGAGCTACAGGTAGGGCCCGTTTTAACGAAGAAAAAAAAAAACAATTTGGATTTTTTCTTTTATCAAATCCGCTTTTCATTGGTCAACACGCGCACCAGCACCAAAGATTAGGATCTTGGGGGGGGGGCTGGTGCGTGTGTTGACCAATTAAAAGCGAATTTGAATTTTGTTTTTTCCAAATTGAATTTATTTTATACTCGTTAATATGGGCCCTTAGTAGCTTCTCAAAAAGACCACCCTCAAAAAAAAAGGGGGATGGTGCACCTCCACCTTACGAACAATTTGTGTGTGTGTGCTTTTTTTTCCTCCTCGTATGTTTACTTAGGCAACGGTGTTGTTCATCGAGTATATATATATACAGTAGGGGTTTAATAATGCCGGTGCCCGATACATTGCCGGTGAAATCGCATTTAAGCAGTTTTATCAGTGTGCGGAATAATGCCGGTGCCGGCTATAATGCCGGTATCGAGGCCTGGCACACACCGGCATTATAGAGGGACCACTACTGTATATATATAATATACCAGGTACCTGGTAGTACTTTTGTTTCCCTCTACAATCAGTTTTGGGTGTAAGGTACAGTGCTACAGCAGTAGCTCCTCAATTTACTGCCCTAACAAAAAAAAAAAAGGATGGTGTTGCACCTCTACCGCAGTATACGTCCTACTTACCTTTTTTCTTTGTGTATGTGTGTGTGTGTGTGTGTTTTTTTTCCCCTCGTCGTGTGTACCGGTACATGTTTTTGTTTCCACAGCGGGTTCAGCTCTATCCGGTTCTCGACGGTGGTGGTTGACGAGGCTACCCAAGCCACCGAGGTGGCCACCCTCGTCCCGATCATCAGAGGGTGTCAGCAACTCATCCTCGTGGGAGACCAGAACCAGGTATACATAATAGGGCTGGCCTTGTCAAAACCGTTTTTGTCCATAAATCGCCTGGAAATTTTCTCCGGAATATTTCGGGGGATCTCAATCCATTCAGAACCGAAAACAGTATCCCACACTAATTTCAAGTAGTGTGTACCCAAATACGTGGGACCAGTTCTTAAGGGGTTAATCGGGTATAACGCGGTATAACGCTGGCCGTGTCAACCGTGTTTTGTCTATAAATCGCCTGGGAATTTTCTCGGAATGTTCCGGGGGACCATAATCAGGTATACGGCTGGCCTTGTCAACCGTTTTTGTGTATCAATCGCCTGGGAATTTTCTCGGAATGTTCCGGGGGACCAGAATCAGGTGTAAGGCTGGCCTTCTCAACCGTTTTGTCTATAAATGGCCTGGGAATTTTCTCGGGGTGTTCGAATCCGGGAGGGCATAAATAGTAATAATAGTAATCAAAACTCACGATGGACCCAAAAACCATACCAGGTACGTACAACTCTGTGGTCGTCTTCATGGATCGATCGATCGCGCTTGGGTCGGCTCAATCGCGTACCAGAGGTAGTCACATGAAGCTTGGCCGCCTTAGCCCTGTGCAACTCCCCAAAACAAAAATCCCATTACGAGGGACCATAGTAAATAGGACCAAATATTGTTGGCAAAAATAGGGAAATATATAGGTTTGTGTGTGTGTACCGTAGGTCCTATTTACTGTGCTCGCCCGTCGTAGTAGTCTAATTCCGAGTGATTCAGTCCCCAGAAGGGGATCAAGGCATCGCTTGATCTCTTGGTCACCTTGTTGCGTTGCCTCGCCTTTCCCGCCGTACCCTCCTCCCCCCTCCTCCCCCCCCCCCC
>MEHQ01002704.1:176280-198568 GCA_008828725.1 Saccharina japonica | reverse complement strand
GTGTTGTTGTTGTTGTTGTTGTTGTTGTTGTTGTTGTTGTTGTTGTTGTTGTTGTTGTTGTTGTTGTTGTTGTTGTTGTTCTTATTCTTGTTGTTGTTGTTATTGTTGTTGTTGTTGTTGTTGTTGTTGTTGTTGTTCTTGTTGTTGTTGTTGTTGTTGCTGTTGCTGTTGTTATTGCTGTTATTGTTGTTGTTGTTCGTTGATGTTGTTGTTATTGTTGTTGGTGGTATGTTATTATTCGTATCTCACCGTCCTCATGGCCGCTGACCAACTCAAGCCGACCGTAAGAAACGCAGGTGGCCGACCGGTGGTGCCCGGTTAACCGCCGCTTGCACTCGAACCGCCCAACCTCGCTGTCATCGTCCTTGTTGTTGTTATTGTTATCCCTAGCGTTTGCCGCCTTCGCAAACTTGGAAACCTTGGCCACCCCCCACAGGCGAATGTCACCGTCCGCTCCACCGCTGAGGATAAACGATGCCCCTGTGTCAAGGGATACGCATGAACGTGGGTTATAACCCCATTTGCCACCCCGAGACACCGACCAAATTTAAAAAAATGATCATTTTGGTTGTTATCAACCGTCTACGAACAGCGTGATGGCCCAGCAGCACTACGGGTAAGATGGTCAGGTGACGCCCCTTCCTTATCATACAGCTCCTTGCATTGCAACCATTGTAGCTCGGACACCAACCATTGCAGCTCGGACGCCAACCATTGTAGCTCGGACACCACAACCACTGTATGGACCGTTTCCCAACCACGCAAATATCGTTTCTGTAATCGTCGCATTTTCTACCGTCAATTTCCCCCCTATATTACGTGTTCCCGATCAGGGTTAATTTGTATGTCTCTCTCCGTATGCCTGGCTGCCCGTGTGTCCTGTCTGTCCTGTCTGTCCTGCCTGCCCTGTGTATCTGTCTGCTTCACACCCACGTTCTGGGGGGAAATTACTTGGGATTTGTGTGGAGAATTGTTTGCTGCTGTACATAGTAAAAGGGAAGGCGATAAGAGGTATTTTGTTTTGGTGCCGAAAGCTCTTGCGGGGGAGTGTCGACAGGGCCCTTTTTTTTCTGCTCATCCGGTAAAGGTTTCTACATTTTCAGTCGTGAAGGAAAGAGAACACCATCAGCCGTCGACAGCATAAAGTCAACTTTATGGAGGGCTTCGTTGTGCTTCTGCATTGCCTCGGGAAACGCTCGTTCTACTTTCTACCCCCCAACCCCCCCCCCTCCCCCCCACCCCTTCCCCCTACCCCACTCCCTCACAAGCCACCACCCACCCAAGTCCCCCCTAACTACCCCCAACTTCCCCCACACCTCTTACTCCCACGCCCCCACCACCCCCACCATAGTACCTACCCGCACTCCCCACCCAGTTCCCCGCGACCCCCGCCCATCCACCACACCACCCCGCCTTTCCCCATGCTCAATCTATCCCCCACCCACTCCCCATCCGCCTCTCCTCAATGATTGTTTTCAGATCATCGAATGCGAAACTCCGGTATGTAAGGAAACGACGCTACTTCGTGTGT
This sequence comes from Saccharina japonica, assembly GCA_008828725.1. Lineage (NCBI taxonomy): Eukaryota > Phaeophyceae > Laminariales > Laminariaceae > Saccharina > Saccharina japonica. Next base: position 197,037 of record MEHQ01002704.1, on the reverse strand, counting down.
CGTGAGAACCTCAAAATTCTACGTCGACAGGATTCCAAATAGGATGTCCTGCGGCGCAACAGAGCGCGGGCCATATTAATTCGCGTCATACGCTGAAATGGTAAAAATGTGTCGCTTCGCTGTTAACGTGTTGCCGTATTTTTTTTACGATAATGGAGGTGTCAGTGTTCCAACGTTGCAAGAACGAAGATGTGTTGCCGTTTTTGTTTTTAATGATTGGAGGTGTGTCCAACGTTTGCAGAACTGAAATATTGCGTTTTTAAACAGTCAATTGGAGATAACATGTAAATGTGTCAAATTATTTTTTCTGTTATGCGCTCGTCGCTGTGCGCGACGACCAGTATACTGATTTAAATTCCAGTGTACGATTGGCTGACGGAAGTCAGTATTTATTAACTGGTTGGCGGCTGCCAGTGCACAGCCCTATTACCCACTTCTTCGGCTCTTCCTTCAGTCCGGACCAATAGTATACCAACGTTGCTGCGAATCCAAACAGGCGTCCAATTCAAGCCTTTCATCGTATACCCTATTTTTTTTTTTGGCGTTATTTCAGGCGCAAAAATAAAATCAGCCTAACTCGCCGACTGAATATTGCACGACACGCGCCATCTACCTTATCGCCCCTCCGCAGAGCAATCTTTGTGCTCGTCGGCACCACGCTGCTTGGACTGTAGACTTCGTGCCCGCTGTAACACCAGGCGAGGGTTTCTTCTTTCTTCCACTCCCATACTGAGAACAAACGCGAGCAGCAGAGGCAGACGGGGAGGGAGCGGGGGGGGTGGGGGAGCAGTGGGCAGTTACTCATACTGTTGTTTTCCTTAGTTCATTTGACCATTGGCACCATACACCCTTCGAGACGGAGGTGGGGCGTGCCTCATGTTCGTGCACGGCCGTAGTCGTATGATCATAGCCACCTCCCACCTACAATGCCGGTGAGCGAGCATGTCCGGGTTTCACCACCAGGAGACATTGTATGCGCAAGGCGCGCAGCGCCGCTTGATGTGTTGCGAGTTCGCGATGAGGCAGGGTCGAGTGCATTCCTACTAAGAACCGCTTGTGAAGGTCGGACTTGCATTGGGATTGACCAGCTTCAATGAGTTAATTTTTATGCCGGTGTGCGTCCAGGGAGCGGGAGAGGGGGAGGTGGGGGGGGGGTACTCATTTGTTGCTTGCCTTAGTAATTTGACCATTGACCACGCATCCCTTTCGAGACGGAGCAGACTTAGGGGCAAATACATCAAGAGGCAACATTTAGGCCTGTGACGGACGACCATCTAGACCTAACAAAACTAGATTTGGTATGACTGACGGCGCCCGAAACTGCTGTCGTCTAGCGACATATATATATAATATGTGATTCGAGGAGGGGGCTCACAGCGTACCCGGTATACGGGCTATGCACCTTTTGTTTTCTCGCAGCGACTTATGTGTTCCTTTGTTGTTGGTGATGTCTTGTATCTATGGTAACGTGATGTTTTATGTATTCCACAACGTTCGACTGTCTTCAACCACGGGCTATTAATAGATTATTGTGGGCTATCAGTAGGTTATTGTGGACTATCAGTAGATTATTGGGGATTGTTAATATAATATTGTGGACTAGGTAATTGTGGACAATCAGTAGACTATTGTGGACTACTACGAAATAGATTATTGTGATGAATGCATGTGAGATAAAAAAAAACGATATTATCACGAAGCGGCCAGGCGGAACGCCCCAGAGGTTATCTATCGTCTACTAGAGATAATTTTGCACCACTGACCGCCACGACCACTACCACGACCAGTATCACCTACCACCACCACCACTACCACCACCACTACCACCACCACCACCACCACCACCACCACCGACAACAACAACAAGCAACTCTAACGACTACAAGTTCCTCCCCACCTGCACAGTGCAGTCCATAGAGCCGGTGTACACCACATTCTTGTAGAAAAATAGCGCGGTGATGACTCCCGAGTGCCCCAGTAGTTCCCCCGTGTGTCTCCCGGGCTCGTCCCCGCTGAAAACGTGCTCCAGCTTTCCCGTGGCTATGCCGTACACCAACACCTTTACGGCGGTCCAAATAGGCGCAACGTCGTTGCCATGGCGGAAAGTGGTGCGTAAGCCATGCATGCTTCCATAAGGGGGAGGTGTTGGTTTGAAGTGGTTACCTACTTGCTTACTCAGTGAGCGGAAGGGGGGGGGGGGGGATAGTGTACTCATGTCATGCATGACCGTAGGCCGTACGGCCATAGACCCTCCCACCCCTATATACAATGCCGAGAAGGAGCACGTCGGATTTTTTGCCGACCAGGCTGACGTTGATTGCTTGCACCAAGCGCGAAGCGAAACGTGAGGTGTTATTGGGCGAGTCGCATGCAGTCAGCGAGGGGTGGGGGCGGGGGGTACAAAGAAATAACATAGATGCTATCTAACCTGCTGAGTAGTCAGCGGGGCGCGGGGGGGGGGAAGGGGTACTCGATATTCATGCATGGCCGTAGTCGTATGAGGGTGTCGATTAGACGGGATGGACCTACTAGCCTACCCGGCCATCGATGACTGAGTAGGCGGGACCCCCGGAAACATTGGTGCTATATATGATACTCCCCTCGTATACGAGTATAGCATGTGTCCATAAATGATCTACTACAACCCGTGCTGCAGCTCGCCCCCCCCTCGCCGGTTGCTTGAGACCACGCTTTACGCCAACAGGGTTGCCATATCGATATGCTGGGCGCGGAAAAACAGACAAAAAATAATCCTGCAACACTTTGAGCATCTATTCCTTCTTTTTTTATCTCTCGTTTTGGTGTTAATTTCGTGCATCCTGTCCACAACGTATCTCCGCAGAAGATGCTGACGCGGTCAAGTCAACAAACAAACGTATCTCCGGAACATATGCCGACACAGTCAAGATACCGAGCGTATCTCCGCAATAGATGCTGACCCAGGCAACTCATCAACACATATCCGTAATAGATGATGACCCAATCTAGTCAACAACGTATATATCTCCGGGATAAACGTTGACGCAGTCAGTCAAGTCAGCAGGTGTATACCTGATCCAGCAACCGCTGGCAAGCTTCAAAAGCAGCAGCCCTCTCTGTTCGCGTGTGCTGCCAGTCTGCCAGCACTGACTGTTCCGTGCTGTACCCACTTGGTATCCCAACTCTCACACGATCAACCAAACAGCAGTGCCTCGTTGCTGTTCTTTTAGCCAAGAATATGAACCAAACGCCTAACTCTATCTAGAACAACAAACAACAGATTTTTTTCGGACTGGTTCCCGCTCTCTAATAATCTTCTCCTTTACCACTTTTTTTTCACCTTTTTCCCGTCCACCGCAACGAGCTTCTCCACCCCTCCTGTAGCCGTCCCCTCCACCTCATTACCCGCGGTGTTGGCGGGATTCAGCGCGATGAGGCGCAGGCGAGCCTTGGCGACCACGCTCGTCATCAAGGGTCCGCCTTCGATCGCGATGTCCTTTTAAAAAAAAACACGGCGTCCGATGTGATGCGATGAGAAAATGCAGTGCAATGCAGTGCAGAGCAGTGCGATGCAGTGCAGAGCAGTGCAATGCAGTGCAGAGCAGTGCAGAGCAGTGCAGTGCAGTGCAGAGCGGTGCTGTGTTTTTCGCGTGCGCTCCGTCTGTCTTGTTTCGATTAAATGCGCAACTTCCTGTCATCACCGGGGACCATAGTAAACAGGACCTATCGAACATAGACTAAAACCTGTATAATTCCAGTATTTTTTTTTTGCTGAGCATATTTGGTCCTGATTCATGTAACCCCCCTGTAATACTAGTACTAGTTACGTACATATGTACCAGGTATCTACTTCGAAGTACATTTTTTATTCGAGTAGAACAACCAACAGAATGGTTTTTGGGGGCGGTATGCTTGAACCAGCCTGTAAATCTCACCCAAAAAATTGGTTCTGGAGGGAAATAAATGCTTCTACCCGACGACCAATCCCCATGGTCTTAACCCATTCAGAACTCATAACATTAGCCCACACTGATTCCAAGGAGTTAGTCCCCAAATACGTGGGACCAGTTCTTAAGGGGTTGAACATAAAATGAAACATATTTGTATCACAAGAATGAAATCCCCGACGATTTTTGGGGTAAGGAGCCCCGCCGTTCAGGAAAAAAATAGCCAAATAACGGTATACCTCTAAAAAAATAGCCCAAAAAAGGTATACCTCTACCTCTACCGTAGGAGCGCGGGCGCAAACGGCGAGCGACTGTGTCTATATGGGAAAAGGATCTCGAGGAGATATCTGTGATAGATCTGTCTTCCCAACGCCGCTCTTTTCGCTGTGCGCGGATCAACCCTAATTTCGGAGAAACTGACTGACTCGCCTCGGAAAAATGGTCCCGGCGGGGGGGGGGGTGTACTCATGTCGTGCACGGAAGTAGTCGTATGACCATAGACTGGAGGGGGGGGGGGGCTATGGGTAGGGGGGAGGGGGCGTGAGCGACCCTATCACCTGTTTTAGGCTCTCCAACTCGTCCATGGCGTTGGTCCCTCGGTTGACCAATGCGGTGAGGAGGTCGGCGTCCCTAACCAGCTCCTCGGCCACCTTAGCGACGCGGTCGAAATATCGGGATATAACTGTTTCAGCGAGCGTTTTATACCTCCACTGTACGTTATGTATGTCGGGTTGCGTGGTGGTGCTTCGGAGTCGCGACCGGCTACAACGCCCCACCGTCGTCCCTCCGTGCTCTTGCTCCCCTTTGCCTCTCTTTGAGGTGGACCTTTAAGCTCCTCGATTGAGAAGGGCATGGTCATCCACCACGATGTCTCACTGACACCCCCCCCGTGCTTACCCCCCTATCTCTCGCCTCAAGTTGGACTTTGTTTAGCTTCTCTATCTCGAAGGACGACATGTCTCCCTTTGAGCTTACCCCCCTCTCCCTTTCTTTGAGTCGGATTTTGAGTTTACCCCCCTATCTCTCTCCTTAAGTTGGATGTGTTAGCCCCTCTGCCTCGAAGGAAGACGTCATATCTCCCCTGAGCTTACCTCCCTCTCCCTTTCTTTTAGTCGGATCTTGAGTTCCTCTATTTCGAAGGACATCATCTCCCCCTCGACGATGAGGGTGGAGGACATCGCGTCCTTGTCGCTCTCCTGCGCCTCCAGCAGCTGCTCCCTGATCTGAGACAGCGTGGTCTCTTTCGCCCTCACCACCTGTATCCCACGGTTGAGAGTTGTATCCATGGTTGAGTTGAGAGCGATACAGTACTCGTAGAGCGAAAAAGGAACGCGTGACATTCCCCACCGCTACATACACAGATGTCAGATTTTTGTTCCCCTCGAAACCCGTAGTTCGCGCGATCGAAGTATGCAAAGATGAGTTTCGATAAAATCCTCTGTAATGGTATGGGCTAGGAAGGCCCGTAATTACCTCTGCATAGGTAATTGGTCCGTTTTTGTATAACTTGGATGGTATTCGTATTCGGTATTCGGGGTATTTATAATATCTGCGGGCCATACTTGAAGCCCATCCCGAGGCAGATGTCATCTGGCTCGGGGTTTAATAAAAGCTTCTTCTCTTCTACGCTTGACTCTGCGGAAAGTGATTAACACCAAGGATGCTTAATAGACAAACCTGCAAGGGGATACTCTGTGTCTCACCCAGTCCTATCACACCTCGATCTCACAGCTGTAGTTTTTTTTGTTTTTGATTTTAATATATATATATAATCTCGGAAAAAAACTTGCAATTGCTGTGCTACCGTAGAGGTGTACCATGTTTTTGCCTTATAAGGGTGGTCACTTGAGAAGCTTCATATATACCTCACCCCCCAAAAAAAAACCCTTTTCGGGTGGCTATCCCCACCGCACCGGGCCCCTTCGGGGGTCAGGTCGGGTCAACATGCTCAAGTTCCCGAAGGTCGTAGACAGCAAGGGCTGATACTTCCGAGGGAGCATGGAGTGAATTGACACACGACACGAAGTGCACGAAGTGAGACGTGGAAGTGTGGAGGGCGTAAGCTTTATTTTGACCCATCCGCCGGAGGATAAAAAAAAAAAAAAAAAAACTGATTTTGGAGGGGAAAGTAGAAAATTCCGCCCGATAAATAATCAGTCCCATGGCCTGAGAGTATAAATCGAAAAAATATTGTATACGACGTATAACACAATGGAACTACGTACGTCGATTTTGGGTGAACCCCTTAAGAACTGGTCCCACGTATTTGGGGGAAAACTACTTGGAATTAGTGTGGGATACATTCTTCAGTTCTGAATGGGTTAAGGAGGCCTCCCCCGTCGTTCAGAAAACGTTTCCGCCAAAATAAGGTACACCTTCAGCTAAAATAAGGTATACCTTCAGCCAAAATAAGGTATACCGTATACTTCTATCGTAGCACGCGTCAACAACACGGGGGGGTGCCAAAGTTGAACACGAGTGCTGACTCTCGGAAAAGCGGGAAATTTCCCGACAAGATGCTTCCAAAAACACACACGCCCTGCCCTGTTCGGCACTACTGGCACACACACACCTTCTCGTTGTGGAAAAGAAAAATACGTCGAGCGCTGAAAGAAGTTACGATCGGAGACCCACTCTGTGAGAAAAAGTCATGGCGCTTCACGGTGATGTCATAATAGCTGTCCTGCGCTGCTTACTGTGAGCGACGACCTCCATACCTTCTCTTGGGACTTCTTGGTCGCAAGGCTTTCCTTCAAACTCTGGTCGAGGAACTTTTTCCTGCTGCACATGGCCACGTATCCTGCCGTTACCCTTTCCAGACGAACCACCTGCGTATATTTGTATGCAAGTGTATTTGGAAACATATTTATATATATCAATATCAAAACTGACACTAAAACAAAACAAAACAAAGCTGTGAGAACTGAAACTAAAACAAAACAAAACAAAGCTGTGAGATCGGAGACCTTTTCCTCGAAACCCATGATGTTTGGAAGTTTTTAGCTTGGTGTGACACTATAACGGAGAACCATAGTAAATAGGAACAAATCTTGTTAGCAAAAATAGGAAAATATATAGGTTTTTGTGTGCACAGTAGATTATATGTGTGCACAGTATCCTGCCGTCACCCTTTTGAGACGAACCACCTGCGTATATTTCTAAAAAGCAAGTGTAATTAATATTATTATCTTTGCCATCTGACAATGTGCAGCATGAGCTTCAACATTGGTCACTCATAACATTCCCGAAAGCAGAAAACCACGGAAGCCAAGGAAACCTATGCGCAAAGTCTAACATCCTTCTATGTCTACTTCCCGCCCAGATTTATCTACAATAATTAATAATAAGCTAAGAAACACGTCAGCTGTGAATTCTCCCGACCGGTCGATATTCAGCTTTGCATAATAGCTGCGTGGTGTTATTCCATTTTATTGTTAGGTGATTTTCCTCTCGATTGACTACTGGTCGGCGACTCCCCTGGATGGTATCAGGGTCGACGAGACGATATTACTTGTAGAACGATTTCGAAATACAAATAGAACAAAAAAAAACTAAAAACTGAAACTAAAGCAAAACTAAACATAGCTGTGAGATCGGAGCTTTTCCTCGAAACAAATGTTTGCAAGCTTGGTGTGATATTTTCAGTTTCACGTAATAAAAGTCGGGGCTCAGGCGCTACTTACATACTGCAGTATGCAGTCGGCGTGGGTGTGAGACACTACGTACCAGGCACGATATTATACAACCTTACAGAGGACATAATACCTGGTATACTATTCTTCAGTACAGGATACCTACCTCTAAGTAAAAAAACAGGGACACTGGCCCAGAGTGGGTTTCGTACCTGGGAAAAGGCGTGTCCAATACTAACTTCAATACAAATCAAGATAATCACCTCTCGGGATATTTTAATTCCTTGTTAATCCCAGCCTGGCTTTTGTTATCTTACTGCTCGTTTTTTTAGCTCCTTGGTTTCATTGGTGGGTGCCCTGTCCCGTGCTACTACGTGAAACCCTCCACACATCGAATAGACCATCTAGACCCTGCATCTGACGTTATGAGCACGATGCTGTGCAGGATCTGTACAGGATCTGTACAGCACAGATCCAAACCAGAAAAAAATTGTTACGTAGATCATGCAGATCATACGGCCCTCACGCGGCAACATGAGCTACAGTAGATCATACAGATCATACAGATCATACGGATATGATACAGATCATACAGATAATACATATCAGGAGTATATCTGCCCTGTAAGATGTACCATATATCATAACGTGAGGATCGGTAATCTGTCCGGTCTACCCTGGTAGATCATACAGATAGTACAGATCATACAGATCAGGAATCTATCTGCCCGTAAAGATCTAGATCATCATGAAGTGGGATTGGTGTGATCTATTCGACCCACGAAAACCCTCCCAATCTGTGCTCTGTTTCCCCCGTTACGATCTACAGTGGATCATACAGATCATACAGATCATACAGATCAGGAACATATCTTCCCTGAAATATCTAGATCATCACTACTTAGAGAGAGATCGGTGAGATTATCTGTCGCGGATGTGCGAAAATCCAGCTCTCTGCCCCCAACCTGCACGCTGCTGGCGGTCCAACCTACAGTACAGTAGTAGTAGATAATACGGTACAGATCAGGAACACATCCGCCCGTAAAGATCTAGATCACCATAAAGTTGGAAGATATCGTATCATATATTAATAGTATTTTCTGTCCAATGCGTGGGAACCTGAAGGCCCCAATACAAACCTGCGCCCTGTTGGTGGTCCGAGCTACCAGGCAGATAATACAGATCAGGAATATATCTACATGGAAAGATCTAGATCGTCATACGCCCTGTTGGTGGTCCGATCTACCAGGCAGATAATACAGAGCAGTAATATCTCTACATGGAAATATCTAGATCGTTATACGCCCTGTTGGTGGTCCGATCTACCAGGAAGATAATACAGATCAGGAATATATCCACATGGAAAGATCTAGATCGCCATATCATACGTATACGAGGAGAGAGAGATCGGCGATGGGATCTGCCCGACGCGTGAAAATGACGCATGCTATCTTAAGGTAGAGGTGATGCACCATTTCTGCCTTCTGAGGGTGGTCACTTAAGGAGCTCTATACTAATGGTAAGTCAAAAACTGATTTTGGAGAAAAATGATGGAAAAGATAGACTATTCGTGATCGGGAACCGATATAAGAATAATCTGTAGTTTGTTGTTATAGAGAGAATTTGGCGTTATGGTTCATATTATTTGGCTGAGCACGTACACTACGTAGCTCACTTGTAGCAGCAACGGGCTTTGTCTGGTTGATCGCGCTTGTGGGAATACCAAGTGGATACCGCACGGAACGGTGCTGGTAGAGACTGGTAGAACACGCGAACAGACAGGGTGTTTGCTTCCAACTGGACAGCGGTCGTTCGCTGGCCCAGGTTTTTCGTGATTCGTGATGGAATTACAGTTCCAAGCTCGGAAAGGAGTGCGTGAGACAGGTCGAGTCGTACCACACGGTGCATGCAGCGTACGGGCAAATGATTCGTGGTGGAATTACAGTTCCAAGCTCGGAAAGGAGTGCGTGAGACAGATCGAGTCGAATTGGACCTACGGTACATACAAAAACCTAGATATTTACCTATTTTTACTATTACGGAGGACCATAGTAAATAGGACCAAATATTGTTAGTAACAATAGCGAAATATATAGGTTTTTGTGTGTACCATAGGTCCTATTTACTATCCCCCCCCGTAACAACAATATTTGGTCCTATTCACTATGGTCCTCCAAAATAGTAGTGTCTTTGTTTTCTGCAACTTTTGCGCCCCCCCCAAGTATTTCTCGCTGGCATATTATATAATATGTACTCCTCAAAGGGTCCTTTTATTTGAGGAGCTACGACTCGTACCCAGTATATGTGTAGGTCCGATGATATTTTTTTTTCAAGATGTTTTCGATAGATGCCTATATTATGTATATTGCAGCCGACGCAATTGTGTTTATCGGGCTTATTAATGTTTGATACAACCAACCAAGGAACCCTCCGACCGACCGACCGACCGACCGACTGACCGACCGACCGACCGACTGACCGACCGACGGACGGACGGACAAACCCCACGAACAACGATATCGCAGGTTGGTGCAGCTGGTGACGCACAACGCGACGCCTCTGCTGGAACTCCTTCAGTCCTTCTACTCCTGGCTGTACCGGCACAGGAACGACGTCCGAGAGGTATGATACCAACCGTTACTGACTGCCAAGTTACCGACCACTGCAAGCGTTACCGACAGTTACTGCTGTTACCGACCGTTACAAGCGTCACTATCGTTACCGGCTGTTGCTAACGTTACCGACCGTTATAAGTGTGAGCGGCACGTACTATTAATATTGTTACAGATTGTTACAAACGTTACCAACCGTTACATACGTTGTCGACCGTTACAAATGTTCACGACCGTTACAACCAACCAGGAGTAGAAGGTACGGTACCGACCGTTACAAGTGTTACTACCGTTACCGGCTGTTGCTAACGTTACCTACCATTACAAGTGTGACCGGCAGGTACTACTATCAATGTTACTGACTGTTACAAAAGTAACCAGCCGTTACAAACGTGCGTTGCCGACCGTTACAAATGTTATCGACCGTTACAAACGTTTCCTACCATTTCAAGCGGTACCAACCGTTACAAACGTTCTCGACTGTTAAGGACGTGACCTACCGTTACTGATGTTACCAACCGTTACCCCCTTTTCACTTGCGACACCCGCAGGATTCACAAGTCACTATCACCGATCACAACAATGTACGGCGCCATGGTCATCCGGCTTCTACACACCCACCAAAACCTACGCCCACACCTTGACCTTCCCTAACTTTAACTCTACCCTAACCTCCCTCACCTCAACCTGTACTACCCTGTCCTAACCAACCCTTGACCTACCCTTGCCCTACCCTACCCTACCCTACCCTAACCTAACCTAACCTACCCTTGACCTACCCTTGCCCTACCCTGCCCTACCCTGTCCTACCCTAAACCCTAACCCTAACCCTAACCCTAACCCTACCCTACCCTTCCCTACCCTACCCTACCCCACCCTACCCTACCCTACCCTACCCTTCCCTACCCTACCCTACCCTACCCTACCCTACCTTACCCTACTCTACACTACCCGACCTTACCCTACCCTACCCTGCCCTACCCTACTCTCACCTACCACTACCCTAAATCTACCCTCCTCTACCCTACCCTCCTCTACCCTGCTCTACCCTACTAACTACCCCACCCTACCTTAATCTACCCTACTCTACCCTACCCTACCCTACCCTATGATATACCAGGGTATTGCCCTACCTTACCCTCCCCCTCCCCTCCCCTCCCCTACCTTACCCTACCGTACTCAGTCTACCACTGATCTCGGGCCACAGGTGAGGAACCACCTCCTTCGCGGCCTGGTGGTGTCCGGCAGTATCTGCAGGTTTTACGCCTTCGGAGGCGGAGCAGGGGAGGGGGGAGGGGGGGAGGGAGGCGAGAAAGACGAAGGAGAAGGAGACGAAGCGGGGACGGGGGCGGTTCTAGGAGAGGAGGAAGGCGGTGGTCCTCTGTCGGAAAAGGAGGAGAGGGAGTGGAGTTCGGCGGAGCTACCGAAGCGTGTGACCGAGAAGGTGCGTTGTGTTTATTTGTGTGTGTGATTTTGTTTTGTTTGTGGGCGTCGGCTGTGGGCGTCGGCTGTGGGCGTCGGCTGCGTGTCTTGGATGTCTCGTTTTTGTTTTTACCCCAACCATGTGTATGCTGTTTGATTCGCCCCGTTGGTTGTGTTGTGTGGTTAGTATGTTGTTGTTCTCTTGGTTTGCCCATGGCTGTTCTTAAGATTGGTTCACCGCATGATGATGAACCTGTTGAGAGCGCATGCCCTCAGGATGCCGTTGGCGCTAGTAGACGACGCATGGGTGTCGGTATCGTACATTTAGTAGTGCTTGCAACATACCAGCATTTTCTTTTATTTTGCTCAAAATCATGTTTTGGTACATACCCCCGAGTATATACCTAAAAAAACACGTTTGGCACCCGGGTACCCCCAACAGTAGTATGGTATAAATATATCGTATAGTCGAGTGATACCCGAGTACATACCCGGATACATACCCAGTAACATACCCGAGTATGCCCAAAATCAACAGGTTTTGGTACCCGGATACCCTAATTAGAGTATGTACCTTAATATCAATAAACACACCCTTGCGCACATCGGACAGATAACATAGATCATTTTCACTTTTGATGATCTAGATCTTTTAGGGCAGATGATCTGTATGATTTGTATGACCTGTATGATTTGTACGATCTGTATGATCTGCATTATATTACCTGTAGGACCTAGCTCATGTTGCCGGGTGGGAGTTCATCTAGGACATGCGTGTTTCCCGGGTCGGATCTGTACGGTACGGATAGATCCTGCACAAGATCTGATAACGGCAGGTAATATATTACTAGGATCTAGATGACCTACAGTACGTAGATCGTGACTTTGTCCGACATCCCCCGTTGTTGGTTGGCACTTCTGACTCTTTTCATTATTAGTTATTCCAACCCTTGGTGGCACATGGCTTATTCGTTTCACTCCCCATGGTTGGATGTGTTATTTGTTGGCCCCTGTTGTTGGCATCCGTTCGTTTCTTCCAGCCGGTGTTGCTCTTCCTTTCACTACCGTATATATGCGTGAGAAAAATAGAAGAAAATACCTGGGGGGGGGGAGGGAGGCCATCTGTGACCCGGGCTTATTGTGCAGAATACCGCCCAAGAGGGCAAAAACAAAAATAAAAGTCGAGGTAACCCCTTTGACCCCCCTTAAGAACTGGTCCCACAAATTTGGGGACAAACTACTTGGAATTAGTGTGGGACCTTTTTTTTCAGTTATGAATGGGTTAAGAACCGGCCCCACGTTTTTGGAGAAAAACTACTTGGAATTAGTGTGGGATAAGTTTTGCAGTTCTGAAAGGGTTAAGCTGGAAAAGTAAAAATCATGCTTTGTTGTATTTTATTTTATGTTGTTACTCCTTTGTTCACCCATCAACCCACTGTTTTTTTGTTTTGTTTTTTATTTCACCCATCCTTGTTGTTCGATATATATATTAATAGTGCACCCGATTGTTGTTCTCTTCTTCTATCCATTTGCTGCTATTTATTTCGCCTATATATACGTGTACACTTTGTTGTCAATATTTTGTTCACCCATCGCTGTTTTTTTTTTTTTTTTTGGATGCGCTTTTGCTTCCATCCACATTGCTAGTTTTTTAGTTCTCACCCTCTGGCTGCTTTTTTGTTTTCAATGTGTTCACCCTTTCTTTTGGTCTGTCTCCTCTCTTCACCCATATACTATAAATAAGTGTTCCTTCATCGGCCCATTTTTGTTTATTCGGTGTTTTCACCAATTGTTTTTTCTCCGTTTTTCTATTTTCCTTTTATTCCTTATTGTTCAATCCCCACCCACCCCACCCCCCTCCCCTCTCTCTTCCAGCCGTGTGCACCGCAGTGCCGCCGGGGGGCGGTAGGTGTGTTTTGTTTTGGCACCACCGTCACTGTAAAAAAAAAAAACGCTAGGAGTTGGCCTGTGTAGAACGCCGCCCACTTTTGTTGAGGCAGGGAGATTATTAGTATTAGTGCAGTAAAAGCTAAAAAGGGTCATTATTGCAGCATTAAAAGCTAAAAAATGTAAATGCTGCTTAAGTGCAGTTTATTTCCACAAAATGTCCTACTCCTTGCCCCCACCCTCCTCGTGTGGCGGCGGCGAGGCGTGTTGGGGAGGGGGGGGGGGTATCCTATTTTATCCCGAACCTGTTATTATTTTATGCCGTATATATATGACACGTATACGCTATCAGTTTTTTTTTTTTTTGTTCCAAGTTTTCTTTTTTTACGTTGTTTTTCTGACCGATTTTTTTAGTTCTTATCACGTATTCTCGGAGCCGATCGACAACAGAACTGTCCTGTAAAATGTCGTGCATGCCGACTTTCCTTCATTTTAAATACTTAATCTAATTCGCTTTTTTTTCGTTCTTTTCGTTTGTTGTGGGGGGGGGGCGTGTCCGTGTGGTGGTGGTGGTGGTGGTGGTGGTGTGATCGTTACTTGTGCGGCAACCGATAACAGGGCGCACGATTGGAGGTGTTCGAGATGCTACGGCTTTATCTCACCACGTCGAAGAGGATAGACATTCGATCGAAGGCGCTTCAGGTGAAAAATTGCATGCAGTACGCGGCAGATGTTTAAGAATCTGATAATTACCAGGTAGGAATTTGAGACTGAGATTTTGGGGGGGGAAATAAGAAGAGAATGCGACCTCTTTGTACTGAAAATAGTGTGGAACACACCCAGTCTTACATAAGAAAAGGAATTCCAGTCAGGCCAAAAATAAAGAGATTCTTACCATCTGTCCCATACCGACTGCATACGCTGGTGGCTATTTGTTCCAACTGTTGGCAAAATGTGTGCGCTGCACTGGTGAAAGGAATAGAAAGCATACCAGGTAAGTTGTTTAATTATTCGGAGCTTTTCGGTCGTACTGCCCAGATCTCCGGCTTCTCACCCACAGCTCAGAAGTAAGGTATGCCCCATCGAAGGCAGACATGCCCTATATAAGCCAGGCATGCCTTATATAAGGAAGGCATGCCCTATATAAGGCATGTCCCATATTTTAGGCTGCCGTGTAGATTCGCAAACTTCGCTTTTTGCTCGAGCCGGGCTCCGTGTTGGCTTTTACTCCGGTGTGCTTTGGCTTGGCTTGGCTTGGCTGTGCTTTGCTTCGGCTTTGCTTCGGCTTTGCTTCGGCTTTGCTTCAGCTTGGCTTTGTCTTGCCTTGCTTTGCTTTGGCTTTTCTTTGGCTTGCTTCGTTTTTGCTTGTTTTTGCTTGGCTGTGTTGTGCTTTGCTTTGGCTGTGCTGTGCTGTGTTTACTTTGAGTTGACTTGCTATGCTTTGCTCTTTGCTTTGAGTTGAGTTTATCTGTTTTGCTTCCCTCTGCTTTGCTTGGTTGCTTTGCCTGCCGTGCTTGCTCCGCTTGCTTTGCTTTAAATTGAGCTGCTTTGCCTTGCTTTGTTCGCTTGGCTACGCTCGCTTTGCTATGCTCGCTTTGCTTTTACTTTCGCTTCGAGGTTGACCTGCTTTTGCCTTGCTTTTTCTCGCTTTTTGTTATGCTCGCTTTTGCTATGCTCGATTTGCCCTCTGCTCGCTCTGCTACTACGCGTTGCGCTTGCTTTCGCCGTGGCCGGCTTCGTTTTTTTGCCGCCGCTACTCTCCTTCCGCTTGCTTCCCTTTGCTTTGCCTCGACCGGCTCCGCTTCCACGCCTGCTTACCCTTTCACGCCGGCTTTGCTCTGCTCGCTTGCCTCTCACTTTTTGATGGCGTCGACGACCGGGGCGGGCACGAGCAGGGTCTGGGGCAGCTTCTGATGGGAGCCCCGCGGCTGATGCTTCGGGCCGACAAGCAAGGGGTGGTGAGCGGAGCGCTCCAGCAAGGGGCAGGAGACGCGGTGCTCGCTCAGGCCCTCAGGCGAGACTTGAGAGCCCTTTTCGGGGGGGGGTTTCAGCGGGGAGAAAAAATGACGGTTACAATTTTTTTTACGGTTACAAAAAATTTGACGGTTACAAAAAGTTGACGGTTACAGCAACGGCCACTGTGTGATTGGTGGATGATACCGACCAGCGCCCCATCGTAACAATGGTTGCGATGACAAGCGAGTCGGACGGTACGGGGTGCATCGTGATCGTGATGGATCTTACTTACCCTTTAGCTGCTGCTGTGCTGGTAGACCGTTGAAAACACCAAAGCTACCAGTACGTATCATTGTGTTTGGTCGTTCTCTTGAGGATCCCATATATAGGGGTTGTTCCCTCTTATATAGGGGCCCCAAATTGGTTAACCCCCTTATAAAGCGAAATCTCCTTATATAGGGGTTCAAAAGGGGGTTAACCCCTTACACAGGAACCGAATCCCCTTACGAGTATATAGGGATCCCAAATGAGTTAACCGTCTTATATAGAGGCCCCAGGGGGGAGGTTATCCCTTATATGGGGACCGCACCCCCTTGTATAAGGGTACCAAAGGAATTACCCCCCTTATATAGGAACGGCATCCCCTTACATAGGGGTCCCAAAGGCGTTACTACCCTTATATAGGGACCGCACCCCCTCATTGTGGGGACCAAAACACTTAGAGTTCGAGTCAGATTTAGGCGTCTGTACAGCAATGCAGCACTAAAAGGGATTTTATGACTTGAGACTTGATACTGAATATGGTAACCGGAGGGGGGGGAGGGCGTACTCATTTTTTGCTTGCCTTAGTAATTTGACCATTGACCACGCATCCCTTCGGAGACGGAGGGTCAGTGTATCAGAGAGAAAGGTGGTAGGGGGTTTCCCGGGTATCGAGGGAGGGGCGGGGGGTGGTCTCGGTGTGTATAAAACGGGAGGTTGTCGGTGTCAAAGAGAGAGGGGGGGTAGAGTTTTCCCAGGTATCGAGGGATGGCGGGACGTGGGGGGGGGGGGGGGGGGGGGGGGGGGGTCGATGTATAACAGAGGGGAATATGTTGGTGTATCAAAGGGAGTGGTGCCGATTTGAGTGAGTTGTGTTTGTGGCAAGTGTAATAATTGTGTCTTGTCAATTGCTGCTGTCACGTGAATCAATTGGGTCCGTCTAACGACTCCGGCCATTCTTTTTTTTGCGTTGTCTTTGGCGTTGTTCATGTTACAGGTGCTTCAAGGACATCCTCGAGGCAGAGGAGGAGCGTGTGGAGACTGGCCTCGCTATCGAGGACATGGAAGCGACAGGTGTGTATGTAGCGTGTCGCGTGCGTGGCGTCAAGGAGGAGGGGGGGGGGGGGGGGGGGGGGGGGCTCACTTTTTTGCCCCTTCTTTCTATTAGCGTGTACCACGTATCATATATATATATATATATATAGTTCGTGTATCAGCTTGAAATCGCTGATTTAGTCCATGGTGTTAACTGACTGCAGTTCGAGATGCAAACGCTCGAGTCACTAAATCTTAGCCCTTTTTCTGCTGCAAACGTCACCCCACATAATAACCTTGAATAGTTTGGGTCCAAAAACGTAAAATGGGACTACAGTAGGCTGCATACTGCAGCTACTTACCGGTATTGTCACATTACTGTGTTCGCCTAGAAGCGACAAAATGGCCCCTGACTGCTGCTTGTAGTAGGTAGGCATTTGATCGGTATCTAGTATATTATGTTTCTACATTACAGGACTGAATAAGGCTGCTGACTCTGAATGTAAGCAGCGTGCTCTCGAAGCGTGGATGCAGTGCTAACTCCGAAACACGGATGCTGCAGCCTACGATGTTCTCTGGTCCTACTTAGGCCACAAGGTTACACGTCTATACGCCCCGATGAATATGCATGAGTACCCCCCCCACCCCCAATGTCTACCTGCGATCGGTCGAAAACCCGACATGCTCCGTCCCGGTTGTAGGGATGCGAGGGTCTATGGTCATACAACTCGCGCCATGCATGAAATATACGAGTACACCCCCGCCCGTCCCCCCGTCCTCCCCCCCGTCCCCTCTTTCAGGCGTTACGGTTGCGCAGCGCGTACAAGGCGACCAGGACGGCGAGAGCTCCGTGGTCGGTGGCGTTCTGCAGATGCACCTCGCGGCGGTGCTCGCGTGCCTCTTTCACAGGTGGCCTAACAGTTACCATACCATACCGTACCACTACCCTACCGTTATCATACATTTACCATACTTTTACCGCTACGTAGTTTGCCGTTATTATGTGGTAGTGTTCCGTGCCGCCGTCGTCGTCGTCCCATGCCTGCTGCGCCCCGTACCGTATACCGTCCCTTACAGTTAGCGTCCCGTACCCATTTTTCGTTCCATATTCTTAGCATTCGTACCGTCAGCGTTCCGTACCGTCGGCGTCCCGTACCGTCGGTGCCCCGTACAGTTAGCGTCCCGTACCGTCGGCGTCCCGTACCGTTAGTACCGTTAGCGCCCCGTACCGTCAGCGCCCCGTACCGTCGGCGCCCCGTACAGTTAGCGTCCCGTACCGTCGGCGTCCCGTTATGTTTGCGTTTCCTGTACCGTCAGCATCCCGTGCCGTCAGCGTCCCGTATTTCTTCGGTGCGGTACCTTGGTGCGTGGCTGGTGTTTATCATGATGCGCTCAAAAAGGGGTAGGCGGGCTAGATCAGGGGAAGGGGGGCCGGGGGAGGGGGTCTGTTTGTTTTTTCTCTCCCCAATACCCCTGACACTGATCCCCGTAGCCCTATGTGCACACCGCCTTCCGCGCGGAACGCTCGCTCTGCTCGTACGCCGCCGTTGTTTCAGGTTCAGTGTCTTTTTTTTTTTCACCTCGTACGTTCTCGCTTAAAAAACGCTTGTCGTTAAAAATATATATATAAAAAAAAACTCGTCGTCGTTTTGCTGTGTTTTGTTTTGTTATTTATGTTGTTTCTGCTTTTGTGTGTGTATTTTTTCGTCTTCGCTGCTATTTCCAGGAACCGATTAGTGCGAGCGGCGGCCATCTCTCTCCTGGGCGTCATGTTGAGGCAGGGACTGGTGAGGACCCTATCGATATCATACGAAATGTACTACCGTGTACTTGTATTCAAGATATGAAGACAACATATCCCTTTGGGAAGCTCAGACGAATTTCAATTCAACGCTGGACTATGACTACGACTACTACTAATACAACTTTGCTAAAAGTAAAATTATCGTTACCAAAGCGGAATCATAACGTCTACGCGAACTGGTACCAGTATTTCCACGGCCACCAGCATCCACTTTCTGGACGCAGGGAGCTCTACGCGTAATTGGCGACTTTTTTTTGTGTATATACGACCAACCTCACACACACACCCCCCACACACACCCCACCTCGCGTGCCCACCCCCACCTTCACCCCCACCCCAGTACTCCCCACCCCCGTCTCTGCTCCCACCCCCACTCAAATCTCCACTCCCACCCCCACCCCATCCCCCCCCTCCCGACCTTACCCCTGCCCCCCGCCCGCCCTCACCCCTACCCTTATCCGCACCTGCAACGACGCTGTAAAACACGCCACTCGCTGCGTGAGCTAGACAACCAGGGTGCCGTTTTTTTTTGTTATTTTTTTTTGGCGGTCACCAAAGCTGGCGGTCGAGTAGATCATTTGTGCGGGGTGGAGAATCTTTGTTCCGCACAAGGGGAATGGTCGTATCACGTAGTGTTAATATGGTAAGGCGTCCGCGAGGCAGTTACATAGTAAAACCCATTGCTGTCTCCGGAAGTGGCCACACCAGAAATTAAATTGACTCATTGAAGCTACACGGACCCCCCCCCCCCCCCCCCCCCCCACGTTATCAGGTGAACCCCGTGGATGTGGTCCCTCAGCTGCTGGCGCTGGGAGGGGACAGTTCGGCGTTTGTAAGGGGCGAGGCATTTCGGCTTTTGACGGTGGAGGACAGCAAGAACGGGGAGTTTATCCGGACCAGGCTGTTGGACGGGCTCTTCATGGCATACACGTGAGAAACTGCGAGTGTTACTTTTAGTACCTGGTACATATTTCATGTTGATGATCGATATCCGTGCCATATTTCATTCCATATTCCGTACAATATTATGTTCCGTTCCACATACCGTTCCACATACCATTTCACATACCATTCAGCATACCGTTCCGTATACCATTCCACACATACCACTCCGCATGCCACTCCACATGCCATTCCGCATACCATTTCCAGATACCATTCCGGATCCCATTCTACATACCATTCCACAGACCATTCCACGTACCATTCCACATATCATTCCGTTCCGTCCACTGCCCACATCATCCTCTGTCGCGAATCCAACAGTTTCCAACAGCACGTTCTGTGCGACTGGAGGCCGCTGCTTCCCGTCACTGACCCGGCGGCGGGAGGGGTGGGGGGATGCTCCATCGTCGGCCCCGCCTACACCCTGTGCGTCCGTCCGCAGAGACAGAACCGCTACTCTTGCCTAAGGTCAGTCAGTCAAGGAAGTCTGTCAAGGCAGTCAGCCAGTCAGTCGAGACCGTCAGTCAAGGTAGTTAGTCAAGGCCGTCAGTCAAGGAAATAATTCAGGCAAAACCGTCAGTCAAGGAAGTTGGTCAAGGAAACCATTCAGTCGAGACCGTCAGTCAAGGAAATCATTCAGTCGAGACCGTCAGTCAAGGAAGTTAGTCGAGGAACTCATTCAGTCGAGACCGTCAGTCAAGGAAGGAAGTCAGCCGAGGAAACGATTCAATCGAGACCGTCAGTCAAAGAAATCATTCAGTCGAGACCGTCAGTCAAAGAAGTCAGTCAAGGAAATTACTCAGCCGAGACCGTCAGTCAAGGAAGTCAGCCAAGTAAATCATTAAATCGAGACCGTCAGTCGAAGAAGTCAGTCAAGGAAATCACTCAATAGAGACCGTCAGTCAAGGAAGTCAGTCAAGTCAATCAAAATCTATTCAGTCAAGTCAATCAATTAGGTCAGGTATGTCAATCCCGTTGGCCTGTCAGGCAGTCAGGTCAGTCAGTCCACAGACGGTTCATTTAAGCAAGTTTAGTCATTTAAGTCAAATTTAGTCATTCAAGTCAAGTTAGTCATTTAAGTCAAGTTAGTCATTTCAGTCAATGGGCACGGTCGGCGCGGGATTGGTCAAGGTTTAGGATTAATTGACTTGTGTACCGTACTGCTGCTGTAAACGTTGTTGCTGTCTTGGTGTGCGTTGTAGAGCCAGACTCTTGTGTCTTGCGTACCCAAATCGTGGCGTCTTTATTAAGGAAGCGGAGGGGGGGGGGGGGGGGTG